>JAMKCH010002699.1:0-54381 GCA_023653785.1 Ophioderma brevispina
TTCACAGTTGACCAAATGACCAATTGCTGAACACTGATTCAAAATCTGTATACAACCAATTGGTTGCATTGGTTGCTTTCTATATTAGATACAATACAGACTATCATTTAAATGTGCAGGGTCCTTGGCTTGGGCTAAATTGTTCTCTCTCCCTCTCTTACTTTTTTTTCACTTTTCTCTAATCTGTTTCTCTCATGTCTTTGTCGTTTCTGTCTTGGTCTTGTCCAGATCTCTTGCTTGATCCCGCCACTGGGCAGACTATGTTGTGTTGTTACTCCATTTGTCATCCCATCCATTATTGGCCAAAACTTCACATTTTATTTAAATTAATAACACGTGTATTCACATATCCCATCGTCCATTGCACCATTGCATTGAGGGAATGAAATGTCTGCCAACACCATTTTCGGCTCAAGGACAACAATGTCGACTTCGCACATATTAACCCCAGTCACAACCCCAGAGTACGAAGTACCATCAGCTGGTGTAGGTGAATTCAAAAATTAACAAGGCAATTTGCCACATTGAAATGTTCAATATATTCTGGCTTAAGAGAGTAATATATACTATAGTGCATGTATTCACTGTTATATATCATTTTCACAAATTTTATTTTTAAAATGAATCGAGTTGATGTACTATTTTCTAAGTCCAAGAACTGAAAATTGTGTTAAAAAACGTTGGGTCCGCATGTTGTTAATTTTCCATTGAATCGGCACTGCGTCTTAATCGGATCGGATGTTTAAAAAGTAAAAAAATGTGTCATTTTTTCTGATACACCCTGTACATGTAAGGCCAGACAGTGATAAAAAGGACTATCAAATCAAGTATATTACCAATTACTCCTTAATGTGTTTTTCTCGAAATTACATTCCCACAAGAGAGACGCCTGAAGCTTCAGATGTTGTCCAAATGTCCGTCCATCCCATTTGTATTAATAATTTGAGCTTGACCATATCCCCTAGACCCTCCTTGGCGGAACTAAGCTTAAAACCTTATAAGTCACATTTATAAGAACAAGGCGAGGTATTCAATTGGGAGCAACCATCATGTCCGAGCCAAAGACGGAGTTCTTAATTACAGGCGCAAATCAGTTTCGTCGCTTTATTTATGCATTGGCTCTGGGGTAAAGGGTTATTTCATCTCATAAAGTGATGTTGATTGATGATTTGGACGTGCGACATTATCTTGTTCTTTTGCAAGATTTATTTTGCGGGTAATCTTGCAGAAGATTCATTCATCTGTTTGCACGGATGACGTCTGACAACGCTCGATGTACAGTAAATATCTGGGTGATAAAGAAATAGGGAAAAAATAAAATAAACGAACACAAATGGACGCTATGCCTCACTACCGTGTGTCCCAAAAAAAAACCGCAACACTTGGTGGCAGGCGCCATAAGTTTTGAACAAAAGCACGTTACTACTTATTCTTTGTTGTAAGGTAAGAGGGGACTATTAGATAATATTCCTGAAAAGTTCATAAAGGTAGAGTCAATAGTTTTTAAGATATGACCCCAACACTCAAGTAACCTGTAGAACCCATTTTACAAAAATGAGGAGCTGGTTAACCACAAGACTGGCAATGAAGAAAAGAATGGCAAATACAATATTGATTGCAATCAACATTTACTTGCCCAAATTTCTTGCAGAAAAACTTCTACTGGGTCAAATGACTGCATTTACATAATTATTATTTAACTGATAATAATAAAACATTAATTTATTGGTGATAAAATATGTTTTAAGAAGATATTTAATCTATGACTAAGTCATATAGACAAACTCCACATTACATAAAATGATAAATGCGTTGGGCTGCAACTTGCTTGTTACTGAAAAAATGTCACATTCTCAACTTTATGAAAGTAAAACCTATGTTTTCAATACAAAACTCAATAACAATATCAGTATATTCATTCTGTCATTAAATTTTGGGTTTAGATAAATCTTTGTGTGTCGTCACAAAATGATGATGAATGATTATCTCTAATCCAACTTCCTATTTGGACAATACGAAGAGTATGTTGATCATACATTCCTAATTCCATCTTCTTAGTGTGTTGAAATGCTAAGTGTGTTAAAATGCAGGTTTATTAGCTGTTATCACCAGTGGAAACATTCTTATGTTAATATTTGTTGCAGCACCTGTCTTTTAAAAAAGGGGAAAATGTTGGTTGGACTTAGAGATTCATATTGGTGGTTCTGGGCGCAAAACGTACAGTGCCGTATCGGCCGTATTTGTAGTTAATAGCACCTCAATTTGGTTAAATGGGTCCTGCAGGTTACCTGATTTCTGGGGCCATATCTTAAAAACAATTCACTCTACCTTTCTGAATTTACCATCCAGGTGCTGATTGCGCTCTTTAAAAGAAATGAATATTGATTTCATACCGATTTTCCCAAAACTGTTTTTAGAGCTTTCTTCATAAATCCCGTGTACATATGTTGTTCATCTAATAGAGATTTGTTTGTTTTCGTAAGGGATTGGAAAGATAAGGCACTTATTTTTGTATCGCAAGAATTACAAAACACACTCAATCAACTTTATTTGATTTTACTTACCTATAAAGAGTTTATAGGCCTGGTTTTCTAATTATTACAAATACCTTACTCCGATTATCAAATATGACACATAGCATTTATTATTAACAAACTAACGCATTTGTTAATTCTTGCTGTTTGAGACTTCATGCAACAAAGTCTCCATTTAGGGAGATTTATCTAAAATGAACGCGCCGTCATAAAAGCTTATATAAACTTTGAAAATTGGCAAAAGGTGCTTAAAAGTGTTTTAAAAATATGTGTCACCCAATTTTAGGCCACTTGACTGTACAGAGTGTTCCAAACAAATGCAATCCTTGTAGCTGTTGCTATAATTTCAAAATTATGAGAATTATTCAATTTTATAACATAACTGGCAATTTTAAAACACAGGGTAGCAACCCTACCACCTCGAATTAACCACCCCATTCCAAGATTGCCTAAGATCACTGAAGCAGGTTCACCTTGAAAGTTTGGATTTATGTCTTTAAACTACAAAAATCTCCCGTACTAATCCTGTCTGGTTTTTTTAAATAATTAGTAAAATAATTGTCGGTGTTGTGTTTATCCACGGTCTTTTTTTATTGTCTGTAGGGCCTAGAGTGTTTCCTGCACTCATATGAGGATAGAACTTAACTGTTCTACTTCGTAGTCTGACAAATCCATGTGAATCTTGTAAATGACACTGGAGGGATTAAAATCCAACAATGTCTTTAATGGGTGTGGTGGAGGAGCCGAGCGCCTTTGGGGGGAGGGGGCGAAGCCCCCAAGCTCTTGGATTCGCTATTCAGAACCTTCAAAGATTACCACTTTTTGAGGGGTAAATCTAACCCATGCAAAGAAAGACTGGTTTTTTAAACTTTGCTCCTGATATTCGCGCGAAGGAAACTATACCTTTAGGAGCTAAGCGCCTATGTCTTTAACGGATGCGATGCATGACAGAGCCCCCTGCCGGAGTCCAGGGGGTCTGAGCCCCCGGAAGCTCTCGGATTTTATGCTATTAAGAAGGTATTTTTGAAGGATAATATAGTAATTAATTCAAATGACAGACAGTAGACCTATAGTTCATGGTGGCTAGTCATCCGTACCAATTTTTTTCTTAACCCCTTATACTTGTAAACAAAATTTGGGGAATGGCCCATGGCTCCCCTCCCGTTTGTCCCCTGCCACTGCCACGCTCGTGTTTTCTCAAAGTTTTACACATTTTGATCACAATACTGTTGGGACATTAACAATTCATGATTACCGTTGGTTAGCTTGTAACAAAACTAATTGGCTTAGGGGAAGCCAAAATCTTTGTGATATTTGGAATTTTATTTAAGGTCTGTAGTTCAATTCTCATGCGTTCTGATGTCGTTCTTCCATTTGTTTCAATTCTTTCCTTCCCCTTTCTTTCTTGTTCTCTTCCTTTCCCTCTTTCTTTCTCTTTCTCTTTCCTTCTCTCTCTTCCCTTTTTCTTTCTTCTTCTCCCCTCACACACCCCCAATGGCGACGGCCCTGCCAACCAGGGCCACGGTATGCAGGGATAAGGTTGCAATCGCACACCCCATCCAAATTTACAAAGGCCTGTATTTTACAGAACAGTCTACTAACATTTTTTGAAGTGTTAGTTCCGACATTAACACTTAAGTGTCCCCCCTAGGAAACCTCTGTTTCCGGCAGGAATTTTTGTACGAATTTAATACCACATGTGAAGAGTAATAAGACAACCCCAACTCAACAATAAAAAAAATTTGTTATTTGGCTGGTAAATTAGAGGGGCAAATATTGATTTCAAAACACGCGAAAATTGGGCAAAAGACGAACTTCAAATACGCCTTGCGGCGTACCATCAACTTTTTGAAACTTATTTTAAATGTTGATATCTACTCTAGAGACCCAAATTACATATATTTAAAACTTTCGAGTTTTAGAGGGAAAGTTTTTACGGGTGTTGCAAAAATACACGTCATTTTCCCATGTTACAGTAACAGTTTAGCAACGTCCCTATGGAAATTGTTTTGTTTCAGCAATAAGGGGTTAGTATTTTAATGTTACTAATACTTGTTTGCTTATATGATGTGGTGAACATATACAGCAACAAATGTCTTTGGTTCTTTGATTTTTTAAAGCAAATATTCTTAGCTGACTTCCATTAGTGTCCCGGGGTGGTCCATTGGACCCTCACTAATTAACTCATTATCGGCTTTTGCCAATTTTATTTTTTTGGTTAATCCAAAAGTCATGTGCATTTGAAAGTCGGACAATTACAAAACAATCGGCGAAAAATCCTAACGTAAAGATACCAACGCGAAAACAATCTTTTGAGGGTCCATAGCCCCCCTCCCCCGTCCACTGTAATTAAGGGCACCATGCAACAATCCCAGTCGGCATTGTGTATGAATGAAGCATATTTTCAAATAAGTAATACACTTAATACTCTGATAAATATTTCCAACATTGCTGAATATAGGACTAGTAATAAAATATTCATTCAATATTGAACCTTGTTAGAACTGTAACTACCTTCAATTTTATCATACCTACACACGCGCCGACGCCCTGTCTCACCATTCGAGATCTACAGTGCGTCCTGTGCGTCAAGAAATTCATTTTTTCAAATTTGCTGGATCTACAGTGAGCCCCGCGCTGTGCTCTGCCAAAAGTGGGGGTGCTGTCCCCCGTAAAAGAGCCGCCCTGTGTGGTGTTAAAACTGTGAAGTTAACTAGGTAAGAAAGTGTACCAATGGCATCCTCTATAATGTCTCAGAAAGAGCGTTATCGATTTACGTATGGAAAACACAACCTATTGCATGTTCCAGTAATTTTTGGTAATAAGATTATTTGTCATGAAATTTCCGAAATATTTAACGATTTGACTAAAATATAATCAAGTAAGAAAAAATGCGCTACCTGTATCGTTTCCTTTGTTTTTGGGTTTGTTGTTTTGTTTTAATTGTATGTATATTATTGTAGCAGTGAGGAGTGATCAATTACGTACACGTTGAAACCGAACTTTTTCAAATTTCAACGGGGTAGAAAGTGGATAAATAGTGATAATAATGTCACTATATCTGATGTCATTGAAATCTTATTTTAAATTCCACTTCCTCGTTAGTATGTCTCAAACACGAATGAGCAAATAACAACATGGTATCAGTCCCACATTCGCTTTTTGTATTTCATGTGAATTATCAATCCAGAAATAAACACTAATTGGCGGCATCGCTGACACATCTTTGTTACCAAACAAGAAAGCGAGAGGAAGGAGGGGCCAATAGAGCGAACGGGAAGGATAGGTATAAGCCATCAGCTGAGATCACAATTTTGGGTTTGTTGCAACCTTTTAAAAAATTGTTTGGTCTTTCAAAATAATTTTGATACAAACTCACGATATAGTGGTGCAGCATGAGGTTAAAAAGGTCCTTAGATTTTTAACCAACCAGGGCTGAATAATAACATTTGCATCATACTACATCGGTCATTGGGTTGTGGAGTTCACGAAAACGGTGGATGATACAAATTTAAAAGTGATGGCAAATCTCGCATAAACCAACTCCAAATAGCCGCCATGTATGCCTTCTGGTCAGAAGGTCAATATACAATTGCTAAATTGTCTGAGACCTATATTTTTCAAGATGGCCGACCTCTCATCTAAGAAAACCTTTAATAATTTATTTTTATATAACCTATGAGATGATTTCGGTGTCAAAATAAGTATTTTCGAGGTCAAGGAGTCGATAAAAGTAGTTTCAAACTTAAGATGAATTCAAAATCCCAGTAAGTGGGACCCCACCGGATTCGAACCCCGGACGTGGTGTGTTTCCATACACTGTTTTCCAAGATAGCCCAATATTTTTAATACAAGTACCGAAGCGTGTTAAAGTTACTGCAATGTCAAACTTATTGTGGCAAAGTGATAAAATTATTAATCCAGATGCTGATACAATATAATATTAACACACATCTGTGCGTCACCCTAGGTTTTTTCGGCTCCATTATTTGCACGATATGGAGCGACAGTAACGATAACACGCCATTCGTAACTCAGAAAGCGACTGCTTTCGCCGAGGTTTACGAATGGCGTATTATTGGATAATTCATCCATTCGCGCAAAAACAATGCAGAAAACAAAACAAGCCGGTATACAATATGGCACAATTAGAAATAGATTTGCGTTTGATAAAAATCACATGAAAAATAACGATGTTATACCCATACAACGAGTGCATTTTTGGTTCGTTCCTTCTAGATTTAATTTGTGTGTGTGTTATTGTTTCTAGGTAAGTATGAATCTCAAAAGAATGTACTTTTTATTATTTTTGTAGGACTTGGAGTATTTCAATACATTTTTCAACTATATAAATCTTTGTGTTTGAATTTTTGAAATTTGACTTGTTGATCTTATATTTCATGCATGGGTGATCTACTTTTATGTCATTTGTTCCTTCAACTTTTGTTTATCGGGTACTTAGGCCAAAATATTTTTGCTTCAGTAGCTTTTTTTTTTATTTGTCAAAATCTAACAGAAACGGGTGGTTTCATTGTATCTTGTGCTTTCTTATATGTATTTAATTTTGTTTCCTGCTTTCTTGATCTAAAGCTTAAATCATAATCACAGTATTTTTCTACTGTGACATTGTGTAAAGTATATGTATGAATTCAGTTGTTTCAGGAAATTATGCGACGTAAAATTTCATTTTTTTGTCATTGTAAAAGAGGACATTTCTAGGAAGCAGGCGCCCACATTTTTTCGAACCTGAGTTTTTGCATTATTTTTTTAATGCCTTCAATATTCACATCACAAATGAAGTGAATAATTAAGTGAATACACCGTCTTTAGGTAATAAGATGATAATTTAATATGCTTTGATTTTTCTGTCGGCACGACAGAAATAATCAAAGCATGCTTTCTATAGAGCCATGTAAAGGTGCAACGAGAGATTTCACATAGGCTTTCCTTAAAAAATCGACAGTACTGATTTTGCCTGATGTAAGGCTTTCATAAAAAATATCCCTCATCTAAAAGGATTAAGCTGAGAATGTTCTTTGGATACAAAAATTGTGAAATTTCTAATCGTTTAGGAGCAGAATAGAAAATTCAGCCATGTTTTACATTGAAATATAATCAAATCAACATCTCTTTTTTTTCTATTTTTTAAGGCATTTCTGTAGTCCTCCTCCCATACTTCCCCCTATCCTCCCCCCACCCCACTCCCCCCCTTCCCCTTCCCCTCTTCCCTCCCAACACTCCCTCCCTCCAACCCCCCCAACCTTCATCCCCCCACCCCTAACCCCCCCTCCCCACCCCCACTACACTCCTCACCCAGCTACCACGAAATACAAGGTAAGATATTCTATTGAGTATCTAACTCTATATGAAATAATATTATGACGCAATATTGGGTGCCTCAAAATAATCTCTTTGCACCTTTAAGTCATTAAGGCTATGCGCTTCACAGGTTTTCATGTTGTACATGTAACCATTTTTGTTTTAAATTTGGTTTTAGGGTTAGAGAGTTCCGTGTGTTTATGTCATAAATAAAAAAATGTCTCCTGTAAATTTAAAGCGGGGTATCGTATGAAACTATTTCCGCGACATTTAGTCGGCCACGATTAAATAAATTGAAAAAACTGTCCTTAAAAAAACGAATGTGGTAAAATGCGATTTGAAACCCTGTATGCGAGCGTAAGCCGACATATTTTTTGGCTATAGGAAAAAAAACGACACCACGCACCTTCACGCTATACCAGTTCCTATTAAGCACTGGCATATCAGGGAGAAAAATACACATTACGATGAAATCTTGTCCCATTAGGCCATTAGTCGATCAGTATATTCCCGAATTATGATTTCTGCATCAGCATGTACGGATATCGGGTTATGGTACAGTATGTACAGATCCTCATCCTTCGGTAAATCCTTAACTCCCTCAGATTCAGATTTTTGATTCATATCCATGCACATTCAGGTTGATTTCATTTTGAAAAACCTAGGTTTATCAATCGGAAAACAATGTTTTTCAATAAAATATTATTACAAGGCATCCTCAAGTGCCAGTGCATTTAGCTTGTAATTCAAGATACGGTTCATATCCACTTTGTATTCTCGTTTACAACATTTACCCGATAATTCCCATCATAGCAGTATCTACTCTATCTTATCAAAAAGGGTAATGAAGTCAGTGACGAGTACTCAAATATAAATGTACATCCACTCTGTAGCAAACTGTGACACAATCAAACTACGCACCTATAACAAGAAATCTGCCAGTACGAAATGCTGAATGCGGGGACTGAAAATGCGATCAATATTGAACCTAATTTTCATCATTATACAAAGCAACAGAATGTTGTCCAGTATGCGTTTTAAAGACTCTTATTCACACCATTCCTACCAACCTTTGAATACATTTCCGGCTTTAATCGGTAATTGAGATCTGTGAATGTGAGCAAACTAACTTCAAAAACACTCCATTCGTGCAAAATATGGAGCGAAAAAAGCAATAGGGTGACGTCCCAGTTGTGTGTTAAGTCGGATATTACACTAGTAACTCTCCATTCGTGGCAGAGAATGGCGGGGCTACGCCCATCAGCCAATTCTCAGCCACGAACGGAGAGTAACTCGTGTAATATCCTTTACCTAACTCAAAAATCCTCGGTAACTCCTCCTTGGAATTACCTAACTGCGTTTTAGGGTCCCTATGAACGGAAACCCAAAAATGACTAGCATAGTTATAAATTCCCCCCAGTAAGTGACCCCACCCGATTAGAAACACGTGGTTTTGGTTAAATGTGCGATAGGAGCAGCACCCTAACGCTAAGGCCACGCGCTCGGATATCTTAAAATCCAAATTTCAAATCGGTTTTGTCCCCGTGAACGAGCCTGGGTGGCCGGAGGCCCCTTCCCAATAACAGACAACCGACCCTAGGTTACTCCCTCCTTCACTTAACCCGATTCAATCCACCGCCATCCTAAACCAACACTCCTACTCCTTCCTTCACGTATTTTGACGTCCTCTCTACTCAAACCTCCAACTCAAACTCTAAAGCCCTTCTTATAAAACCTTGCCCGTACCTTCCTTAAGACGTGCCATACCAAGTACGGATTATTCGCCTTCGACAAAGGCTCCTCGCTCTTCCAAACCCAAACCATCTGCATCATCTCAGTCTCATCATATCCACCACTTAACAAGAATATGCTTCATCATTGCTCTCTCTGTCCGGCTCAGAATCCCATAGTATTTTAACCTTATTTTTAAAAATATTTTCATCCATTTCCGTTATTTCAAGGGGTTTTATGGCACCCCAACTAGCTACACCCATTAAAGAAGCTGGTTAAATGTGAGTAGTTTGGAAATGGTAAGGTCGGTAGAACCGGGTGTAGAAGTAATTATTATAGTCCGCCGTACTCATCGTCCGCTACAACGGAAAGAATAGGGCACTCATCGATTCAGTTAACCCTTCACGCAACAAGTTCACGCTTTATTCCGTTGCAGTCTATGGAGCCCGGACTTGTGACTGGCACATCTTCAGAAAAATATGAATTCTTCAGATTTGATCGCAAATGATAGCCCAGACCATTGAAAGAATACAGATCTATTTTACACAAAAATAACATAATTACCAAAAGCAGAAGGGAAAAGCACCCAGGTAATTTGTAGGCTAACCTTTAAGTTTGCCGTAACTTTTAATCACAAATTGTGTCTATTACATGCATATCATTAGACGCGTACTCATTGATATTAAAACCACAAAGCTCACATACCGTTCAAACAAGGTACATGCCATGAGATAACTATGCGTGTGTCATCTGTGTTACACGCCATTTCGCGTCCGTTCTGCCTGCTGAATAATGTCGCCGGCGACATTAATTATAAACATCGTTCTGTTTACCCATAACCATGCGCGCCGATTGGGCTTAATAAGGCTAATGAGGCTATTGTAGTTTAAAAGCCTTATACTCATGTAAAAATAGCATTTTGAAAAATCTAGTAGAGGCGCACATAGCTCATCTGGTACAAGACACCTTATATTGCTCGTGTGTATGGGTCATTTATATTCTATTCTGACTTTAATAATCCAAATGAAAGGCCAGTAGTACTTCTGAATATACGAGCGCTGTCTTGCAGAACATCATAACAAAATGACAAAACTTTTCAAGGATAGCTGATGTCCAAGACAATCAAATGTATCAATTTGAAATACGTGGTGAAAACATCACATCGGACCTTAGCCGTTCACAGTTGACCAAATGACCAAGTGCTGAACACTGATCAAAATTCTGTCTACACACCAATGGTGCATTGGTTGCTTTCTATTAGATACAATACAGACTATCATTGGTAAATGTGCAGGGCCCTGGATTGGGATAAAAAAAAAAAAATTGGGTTCTCTCTTCCCTCTATACTTTTTTTCCCACTTTTCTCTAATTCTGTTCTCTCATGTCTTTGTCGTTCTGTCTTGGTCTGTCAAGATCTCTTGCTTGATCCGCCACTGGGCAGAATATGTTGTGTTGTTACTCAATTTGTCATCCCATCCATTATCGGCCAAACACTTCACATTTATTTAAAAAAACACGTGATTCACATTTCCCATCGTCCATGCACCATTGCATTGAGGGCAATGAACTGTTGCCAACACCATTTTCGGCGCAAGGGACAAAATGTCGACTTGCACATATTAACCTCAGCACAACCTCAGAGCTACAAGTACCATTAGCTGGTGTAGGTGAATTCGAAAATTAACAAGGCAATTTGCCACATTGAAATGTTCATATATTCTAGCTAAAGAGAGTAATATACACTATAGTGCATGTAGTCACTGTTACACTCATTTTCAAAAATGTTATTTTTAAAATGGAACGAGTTGATGTACCATTTTCTAAGTCCAAGAACTGAAAATTGTGTTAAAAAACGTTGGGTCAGCATGTTGTTATTTTCCATTGAATATGCCCTGCGTATCCAACGGATCGGATGTTTAAAAAGTAAAAAAAGTTTGTCATTTTTTTCTGATACCCCGTACTGTAAGGCAGCAGTGATAAAAAGGACTATCAAATCAAAGTATATTACCAATTACTACTTAATTTGTTTTTCTCGAAATAACATTCCCACCAAGAGAAAGAGAGGACGCCCTGCAAGCTTCAGATGCTGTCCAAATGTCCGTCCATCACATTTGTATTCATAATTTGAGCTTGACCCATACCCTAGACCCTCCTTGCCGGAACTACGCTTAAAACCTTTTATAAGTCACATTTATAGAACAAGGCGAGGTATTCAATTGGGAGCAACCATAATGTCCGAGCCAAAGACGGAGTTCTTAATACAGGCGCGCAAATCAGTTTCGCGCTTTATTTATGCATTGGCTTTGGGGTAAAGGGTAATTTCATCTCATATGATTGATGATTTGGGGAGTGCGACATATTCTGTTCTTGTGCAAGATTATTTTGCGGGTAATCTTCAGAGATTCATTAATCGTTTGCAAAGAATAGGATCAAATGGATGTGATCAATCCCCAAGGATGGACGCTGACAACGCTCGATGCTACAGTAAATTTGGGTGATAAAAAAAAATAGGGAAAAAATAAAATAAACGCACCAAATGGACGATATGCCTCAACTTATGTCAGTCAAAACCGGCGGACGCGGGTTGCAGCTTCAGCAAGTAATAGGACTAATTGGGGATCTGAAAAGCCCTGGGGGAGGAAACGCATGATAGGAAGAACGAAGGTCTATTTCTTACACATTTTGTCTATAAAGTTAACCCACAAAAAATCAAAACACCAAACCCTCGGTCGAACGATGTGCAAATTCAAATGTTGGTTTGCAATACGTTCCGTATGAGATAGAGCAGTCATGGCATTTTCTACTTATAATAATACCCCATTCGGTTGCAAGACTGATAAAGTTCCTTTATTGGGAAGAAGCAATTGTTAAATTTGTCAATCCAGGACGCTTTTCTAATTTGATCTCAAGCAGGGATTATTGAGGGCTTTATAATTTTCATTTTATCGATGAAAAACATAAATCATGGCGTTGACCCTTTCTCTTTGTTACGCATTTCACTGAAAGAACTTAAAGCCTAAACCATTTCCAAAAATTACAGTTCATCCATGATTTAAAATTTCAGTCATTCATTCGTCGGAGAGGGGGTGGGGAATATATAATCAGCGGACTCAATATGTAAACCGGCCTGTAATTGATATCATACCAATTAACATTCATCCACACACCCATGTTCAAGATAAGCCCCACTAATCTTGGTTTTACATTTTAGAGTTTGTTTTATGATACTATGTTCTTCTGTGCTCTGCACGTTATATAGTAACCGAGGTGTATGACTTTGAGCGGCGTTTTCCTCTGGATAAAGACTGTTTTTAGTAATATAAATTTGCGTGCCGAATTTCAGCTATTACTGTAAAACAGACACTTAATTTCACTAATTTAACATATACACCGGCTATATAAGTCAAAAAAAAATTAAATGTTTCATACTGTTAATATCCATCTTTGTTGTGTCTCATGCAGTACTATTCATATAATTACATCTATTCTTATCGTACTCCCCTTACCGGTCCCCTCTTCCTTTTTCATTTGCACGGTAAGAGTTACGGCACGATTTAGTCGTTTAAACGTGCTGTTACTACCAAGGTGACACGTACAATTCCCATAAGAAACGTGTTAAACGATAATAATCTTCCTTCTATAACCCAAAAACTTAAATAAAATGGGCGTACAAGGGCAAAATGTGTGCTCCCGAATTGCGCTCTTGAGAGCCTAATATAGTCAAAGGCTCGGGGGGGACGCTTATACATCTCTTTTGTTGTGGCTGCCCAAACATTCACTGTAATTGCCAAGCTAGTGAAAAGTCACATTAGCAGTTGTACAATATCAAGCTCTGTGAAACATTTGCGCCAAAATATTACCCATTTTTTGCAGAGTACCCTTCTGTTCTTGACTATATCAGGAAAATCTATGAGGTTCCATATGCGATAAGACTGGTTAGGTTTTTTTTATCATGTTTCATTTAAAAATCCACAACATTTTGAGGAAAGGGGAAGCAAATTTCAAAAACTGTGCACTATAAGGAACCAAGAAAACGTGTATACCCGATTTTTTAACCGATTTCTCCCAGGGTCTAATATATGTTTTCACACTTGTATATTCAAATATTTTGGAAGGCTGTATTAAATGATTAATAATCGCGTTTTTTTATAATGATGTCTGGGTATTTTAACATAAATTATTCATATAAGTTGTTACAAAATGGTGTTTGTTTTAGATTCTCGCTGGCGCTCCCACGGCCCTTTAACTAAGGTAACATTATGGCGAAATAGATTTTTGTTTGCCTTCGAGCTTCCTGATCATCCAAGCATGCCCATCATACACGACTGCAACACTGGTTCACCTAAACATTATTTCTGTAGCATTTGTGTGGTATCTATGCATGCTTTAGATTGTTCTTGCAAGACAGGTTTGGTCCCCAATTTACAAATTAATCTTATGTGAAAAAGCATAAGCACCCTACATGCCTAGTTAATCCTATACATACGTTGTATTTTTATGTCATAATTGCCGCGTCTAATATTATTATGAAATAATGAGTTGTTATTTTAATATTCTATCTATTAAACTGAGCCACAGATTGCAAAACATTACAGAAGAGACAATTTGATATTAAATATTTTTAAAATTGTACCAGGTGTTCTTGGTTAACATTATTATTTTCAAAAGTTGTGATTTCAAAACAGTGCTGTGTCCCAATAAAGTAGGCGAAAAAGTTTAATTTGATGTCGTGATCCCTAAATATGGCCAGCTAAAAGGAACTGGCTAATGAGAACTTGCCGATTGTACGCCCAAAAGGAAAACAGGCACAGGAACATCAAAAGGCTTGCCAAAAATAGTATCGCCAAATGAACTTTACGGGTTTGTCATGGTCTACTTTAAATGTTGGGCAAAAAATTGAGTGGTTGTATGACCAGAAATGAGATAATGTCAATAAAAGACGGAGGACGTTCATCGCCGATGTGAACTCGGGAAATTAATGGCAAGAAAGAGGTTTCGTGTAATTGGAAAACAACTTTTTAAACGCACCGTAGACATGGGCTGTTTGTAAGGCAATGTGAACGCGTAATGAGACAGCGTATTGCAGTACATTTGATATGTGTGGTCAAGAATCCGTGGTATATTTGAAATCAATTGGTGTTATGAATTCGTTTCTGCAGTTGCAATACTTTTGCCAGTGTGTGTATATGATTTTATTGCTGGAATTATGATTTTTTTGTATTTTCTCTATTTGATTTTTCTCGTGTTATTTGTTGCTTTGTTGTGTTTGTAAAAATAGTTATTCATGGCAATGTTTTCTGCGATATGTGGCCAATTGAGCACGGCCTCTCATTGAGTAGGGTATTATGGGCAGATATTTGTAAGGTTTGCTTTGATAACATATTTTAATCCAACAAAATGGCGGGTCAAAACTTATGATTGATATTTTACTGTAAATACCACATTATTGTTGAGGAGGTTTATCCACCTTGCACCGGTCAAATCAATAGTTATAAACATCTTTAAACACACAAAGGAGGGAAGAGTATAAGGTTACAAGGGAAGAACAACAATGGGATTTGAATCTGGACTCAGCAAATTGGTGACACCCATGGACGATGCGTCACAAACTTATTTGTTCTGCCATCCAATGCCATTTGCCATAATGTTATGCCATCCTACGTCATCGGACTTTAGCAGGAATTGTTGCTGTGGGCCATGCATTATGGGCCGTTGTTATGTCCCTTAGCGGTCGAAGCTTGGAAGATTCCCACCGCGAGCTCCAAACTGAGTGTGCTGAATGAACGTGAAAATCGATTACGGAATCAGCAGACTCTCACAGTCAGAGGCCTGTTGCGACCACGTGCTTTTAAAATCTACCAAAGGAAGGTGCACACAAAATGGTTGCAGTGACGTCACTGCCAAAGATGAGAGCAAAGAAAAATATACATTTATTCATGTTAGTTTCCCAATATATAAACGTCTGAATTATTTCTCAAATAAATGGGATAGCTTTTAGTATGGATTCATATCAGGTTGATTTGATATTTTTTCTGGACTCATCTTTAGGCACATCTAGTTGTGTCCTGAATGTATATCATTGCGTTTTTAATGTGTTCCTTTCAATGTTGTAATTGTTTCTTTACCGATTGTGGTGGCCAAAAGTGGTTTTTAGCTTTCGGGTCATAATTGCCATATGTTTGTAAATGGATATTGATGTACTGTTTAATCAAAACTAAAGTTGGATTGGTTAGTTGTTAAAACAGGTTTACTACAATTTTCGAAGAACATTTTTGAAGGGATAAAGCGCGTCATATGTAGTGTATTTTGTTACTGGCTATGGATACGTGAACATAACCGGTAAGTGGTTGGCTTGAAATCTTGTATTAAAGTCAAGGCATTATGTTTTATCTGATCTGTAATTTTTATACGTGGTATTC
Source organism: Ophioderma brevispina (assembly GCA_023653785.1). Classification (NCBI taxonomy): domain Eukaryota; kingdom Metazoa; phylum Echinodermata; class Ophiuroidea; order Amphilepidida; family Ophiodermatidae; genus Ophioderma; species Ophioderma brevispina. The sequence goes on from JAMKCH010002699.1 coordinate 16,004, forward strand.
ATAATTATGTTTAGAGAAAAAAAGCATTTCCCGTGAAATCCCAGATTTTGAGCGTGCTATTGTGCATTGGTCTCTGACTCAAACAAAAGCTTAGGATCTTTGTTATTTTTGCTGGTGTAATTGTAAAACCACAATCGGTTTAGTGAGATTTGAGACGCCATCGCTGGTGTTGTCTATTGCGGGAGAGGATGACGGTTTTTAATTAATGACCAATTTACTCAAATATGGTACTTCATTTTAATAATAATAATAATAATAGTACCGCATTTATATAGCGCAAACACAACAATGTGTCTCAATGCGCAAATTTTTTCACGATTTGGTGGTTTGTTTCTACATAAAGCAATATATGGAATTGTACACACTTATCCAGATTATAAGTTTTAACGCGTGCATTTCCGCATTTTCGATTTCTCTAGCATTATCGCTGCTAAACCTTTTAAAGAAGAATACACGGGTTTGAGGAATTAAAATAAGTGGTGACGATCTACACATTAAATATTAGGAGTAGGGCTGCGGGATGTATCTCTTGGTATTGTGATTCGCTCCCATTCTGGATTGTGATATATGATATCTAAATATTAGACGTTGAAATTGGAAATTTGATCGTTATTCTTGATGAGCAATGGGGGTTCTTGCTTTGTCATTACATAAGAGGAAAGGGGAAGTATAAAATGTATACCGGAATGGGTACGTGAGATGATTTATAGGGAGAAAATGAAAAAAATATTATACCCCGACGAGCTATTATTTTTTTTTCTTTGCAATACAGTAAGTAAGGCGTGATTTCGTGATTCGACACATAGTTAAACCTACGCAATATGAATTTAAGAACGAAACAATCGTAAAAGTATCTAACGGCAATTAAATTTGGCAATTTGAGATCCTATATGTGATAATAACGGAGAGCTATATTTTTTCATTCAGATGACACTCTTAAAGCATTCTTACACTACGGCATTGTTGTTACAATGCGAACAAAGATTTATCTTAGGTGAAAAAAAAACCAGATTTTAAAAATTCATAAGTTTTCGTTGGTGACGTGATTCTGCTATTAACCTTCGCAATCTCGTTTTATACTACAGTAACCTATATTTCATGCTGAGATATTAGATTTAACGACGCTATGCTAAGTTATTTGAGGGGGTTTGAGCCAGTTTAGTTTGTTGATGTGAATTTGATCTAGGCCGGTCTCTTGGGGTTAGTGCATGTATAATTTTTTACATTTAGTATTAATGCGTTCAGTAAACATTGTATGCTGATAAAATAATAATAACAATTATGGGTGAGAGGATTAATTTCACTGAGGGTTTTAGCGGTACTTAGTAAACTCTATACATGGAAACTTTTAAAATATAAAATGACTCCATGTTTTGAATCTATGCGTCGGTATACAGGCTGACCCAAAATGTTCAGTTGACATTCGGGATAATAAAGGCATTTGGTAAAAGGTAGGCTTCGTTATGTTGGATTCCTTTCAAGCCATTAAAATAGGCTTTTATTTGCCTTTATTTCATTCCATCCGATGTGTAGAGCAGAAAGGAATGCTTCATCAAACATTGAGTGAGAGTCGCAAATCCAACCTTAGACCGATTTTTGCCTTTAACACTTTAAGTGACCAAGGGTTTTCACTCACGTTGTGCCCAAGGGGGGGGGGGGGGTTCCATGGGACCCCCACCACTTAAGGAAACCACGCTTTCCCGAGGGGGCATTTGCCACGAATTTGATACCAATGTGCAAGGTCATAAGACAACCCAAATCAGCAACAAAAAAATGTGAAATTGTATATTGGCCTACAAATGAGGGGCAAAACATTGTTTCAAAAACACACGAAAATTGGGGGAAAAGGACGGAAAATAATTCAAAAGAGCCTTACGCTTACACCAAACATTTGAAAACTTATTTTATGGCTGATATCTATTCTAGAAAAGACCCAAAATTAATATATTTAAACAAAACTAGCATGTTTTCGGGACTCCTGTATTTTTACGGGTGTTGCAAAATACACGTCATTTTCCCATAGAGGTTTTGTACAGTTAACGGTTTGGCAACATTCCATGTGAAAATTGTTGTTTTCAGAAAATAAAAGGGTTAATTTTTAATGTAATTAATAAGTGTTTACTTACATGTAGGTGTGAACGTATATAAGCAAAAAAAATTTGCTTTTGGTTCTGGTTCTTTATTCTTATTTTAAAAATATTCTGAAATTGACATTCCGTTAGTGCCCAAGGGGGAGGGTTCCATGGGACCGTTCCCATAATTAAATCATTAACGGCTGGGCGATTTTAATTAGTTGTCTGAAAAAGAAGCGCATTTAAAAGTCAGACAATTACAAAAAATTTCGGCCGCGGCCCTGCAAAAAATCCCCACGCGTAAGCGGCCAGCGCGAAAAAACAAATTTTGGGGGTCCCTAGGAAACCACCCCCACCCCTGGCACTAAGTGTTAAGAAGACACTCAATTCAGGGACATTGAAAAAAAAAATCAGATTTGAAACACTTAGGAAAACAGTTTGTTCAACCTTCGCTTGTCAAAAGTTGACTCTTTGAAAATTCATGATATTTGATCTGGGACGGGGTAAACTGTATTTTAGAGGATGGAAACTTTCGAAATTACCTGGTTTCTGAAACCACGTGTTTTAAAGAATGAGGTTTCTCGAGTAATAAAGGTGTTTTCGAATTTGATAATCGAGATCGATTCAAAGCAATTGTGATATATATATATATATATTATATATATATATATATATATATATATTATATATATAATATATTATCTATATATATATATTATAGATATATCTATAGATATGTCGTCTGGGCGGAAAAACCTCTCTGTAACTCACAAGAGGTCAAATGCAAAAAACCACAAAAAGTGGGTCCCAGTGTTAAATATTAATATGTGCACCTTTTGGTCACATCGGGTTCTCGTTTGCTTTTCAAGTCAAAATGATAGGAAATCATATGGGGTTTATTTCAAAATCTGGGGTAAATAATTATCTAAATATATTTAGAAAGGAAAACCTTTCTTGTGCAAGGATACAATAAAATATTCCGTTTGTGGTGTCTCCTGAAAATTTTACATATGAGTTTTGTCATGTTACCTTTTTCACTACATGTGAGGTTTGTTCTTAAAGGCAAAAGCACATATGAGTCAATACACAAGGGATATCTCAGTTGTTGATTTTCTCATTGTAGCTGACCTCTTATAGATACAATTTAAAAAAGGGAAAAAGCGGCTATACCAAAACCAGGAGAATGACTTTTTATCGTTTTGTTCAAACATGAGTTTGTCAGTATTGGCAACGGTGTCAGTTCTTTCTAGACATAATGTACTTTATACCAATATAACTAATAAATAAATAATAACATAATTATACATTTCAACTCAGTGACATATTAAACCTCCTTTAATTCATCATCGTATTTTTTACCTTATCAAAAGGTTGGAACGCTTTCGAACTCAATACCTTTACATAAAAGGTCCAAAGATTGCGCTAGAAAGACTATTTAATTTTAGAAGCTGTGTCTGTATAACAGATTCACCCCATTTACACAAAAAATATTTAATGGCCTTAAAACAATATTCAAACATTATGTATAGATTTATATTCCATTCATGATTTGATTTCTTTCAGTACATCTGAGAAAGGGAAACCTTTGTAAATTCAAATCCGTAGACGAGTGGGGAACCCACTGCCTACCCTGAAAAGTTCATCAACCATAGAATTAGCTAATACAAATTTTTTAAAGACAAAAGTAAGGCGGGGACATGATCTGTGATTTTCATTACTTATTGACGTCCTAGAACCAAGGAACTGTAAGATTTAACAGTATTTTACAAGTAAGCTATTAATGTGTCGTAATGAACTATTCAACTATCGAATTCTCAGCAATGGGTGACTGATTGGTTTAAACATATACCGGTACCATGAGAAAAACCATTTTTGGCAAGAACAGTGCGATGGATTTGTGTTGTGTTGTGTTGGTATTGTTTCTTTTTCCATTTGAAATCAGTTAATCTCTTTTAAACTAAATTGTGATTTTCTTTCAAGAAACATTCGGTTTTATTTTCAGACTGAGCAAATTATTTAGTTTTTAAACAACTGCTGACAATTCTTTGCACACCGTGGTCCTGATTGTAAAATGACCTCGGCCCTCTTTAACGTTTCTTCGAGTTATTGTCACTTAAAAGTGAACAAGACCCTCGGCCGATATATTAGTAAAACTGTGTCAAGTGTAAACACGGTGAATATCTTGCATCCTCGGTATAATATTCCATATTTAAAATTTGTAAACCTACTGTACATTCCTAGGCTTAGAAGATTTAAGGTTGGACAAAGGAAGGTCGGCCTTGTTTGGACACCTTTCGTAACAGTTACCATTGGTATCAATTGCTCATTGGCATAGAAAGATACTGACAAGAGCAAAAGTATTAAAAGCGCCAGTTGCTGGCAGCAGAATTACGGTTACGGTTACTGTTCTTTAGAAGAGTCGCTGTATATTTACGAAAACGTATTGTGAAAATAAGTAATGGAGGACTTGCTGTGCATTATGTTTACTGTCAAAAGAAAAACGGCAATCCTTCAAGGTTACTGGCCATTCGGTTGCTGCACTAGTGTACATTTTTGCCAAGATGACAAATAGACTCAAAGCCAGTAATGCAATTCTGCATATTGTTTTGATTCTTTAAACATGTACAACATAAAGGTTAACATGAAACAAGTTCACAATTATTATTGCTAAACTTGTCCTATCAAATGCCCGTCGCTTATGAAACTATTGCACGCGCGGTCACCCACCTTACAGTTCAACAAGGACATGATATAGATTTGATAAGAGTTTTGTTAAGATCAGCAATATAACAGCCCCGATTGTTTTGTTCTTCACACTGCAATCAATTTGGTTAGAAAATTGTTGAGCATACACGCACACCGATTTGTTAGATAGATTTAAGTATAGCATAACGATTTGAACTCAAGAAACGTCCATGTTATTGGCTTTACACGGCTATCAGTGAATGTCACCTTGAAATTAAAACCATTTCTTGTAATAAGTATAAAGGAAAAGTATAAGAAAATGTATAAGAAAACAAGCTCAGGGGATTTTCCCATTGCCATCCGCACTGATCCAAAAACTTTGCACAAGATGTATTACAATTTATTCAAGAAACTTTCCCTTACATTCATAGATATCTTAGCATAATATTGGTTTGGAGGGATTGCGAGCTAAATGCGGTAGTACGTTTTACCGGCCAAACTTTTATCCATAAGATAATCTAATAGTTTTTTTACTGAGAACTTCAAACACTCTTCAATTAATATATTATTATAGTATTATCCGATTTTATTTTTGAAGATACCAAGAGTACATTGGACTCAAGAAGGGACATTATCATTAACTCATTTTAAAGCAATTGAGGAATTGAAGAAATTTCTCAATCCCGAATGCTTGTATCTGGCCCTATTTAAAAAGTAACGGACCTGACAAATTTGGATACAATCTTGTGAAGCAGGCAGACTTACACAAAAAGAATAACTCCTCCCAATCCACTCAAGATCAATCCCAACCCTTCACACCATTTACACTCCCATTAGAGTCTGTCCAACTGGGACACAGCGTCACCAATTCCGTTTCCGCATCGCTAATTTGGCCGCCTATTCTTAGACATGCGGCTACTTCCATGGGACAATGGGACTCTGTGTAAAGGCTCTGCGATTACTGAACAAGGAATGAAAAAACGGTTTCGCGGTACCGTGGATTATCGCGAAAACAACGAATCAGGTGGTCGATCTGATTGAAATGTGGTTCCTGACCAAAAAAAGACCAATTAGCTCACTACTAGTTGTTTTGTAAGCATTGGCGTGTGGCATGACTTTGACATGCAGCAATCGAGATTGCGCCAGCTAATAAGTAAGAATTTTTTCACGTATTTTTTCACGTTTTTTTTCGTTTTTTTTTTCAAAATATAAACCACCTCTTTTATAAACTAGTCAGATAAACTAACAATTTATTAGGAATATTTTGGTGCGTAAATTGTTTACGATGGGCCCAGTATTGTGGCGCATATCCGGTGTACAAAAAATCCCAATCAACGCTATTTGAACCGGGTTCCGAATATTTTAACAATTGTTGTGTGTACGTGTCAACCACTTGGGTAGACGTTTCATATAATACTAAAATATAATAATAGCAGAGATTTAGATAGCGCCTTTGCTATTGGCCTCTAAGCGCATTCACAAATGGTCGCTGACCACTGTGTCCAACCATACCATATACCATTTAGCATCATTTCAAGGGATGCAGCATATCGGGATCAGCGCTTTCTCTTATAAGCAAACATACATCGAGATAACTCATCGCGCCGGGACCCCAGCTTCCCAAATATCGCATGGGTAAATCTGGGACAACCCAAGCGGTTAATTTCTTGTCCAGGGAATTACAAGATAGCTGAATTCTCACAAGGGCTCGAACGCACGCCTAAACGCATGGATGAGCATACACCTGGAGTCCGAGCGCTTACCTGATTGATAGCTATCTTGTCCCTTGAGCAAATTGATGCAAATGAAGGTTTAACATTGATTCCGCCGCCATGCGCTGTTGGCGTTGTGCATTATCCGCTTGACGGAATAATAGCATCCCTCATTTGCATCAATGGGACCTTTCTATATGAACGTCTACCGTCCCACTGGGGCCTGTTACCGCCTTCGAAAACTGAAACTCTACTCCTAGCGCAGTGAAGATTTTTGCCCAATGTCCCCCCCGCGTGGCTCAAAAATTAACTTTCTGACCGTAATTTAACAACGGGCGGGCGTGTGTGCCAAGACGCCACGTAAATGGTGTGCTGTAAACAGGACCCCCCTCGTCCGTTAGTCTGTCTCTCTCTGTCAATATACAGAAAACCAAGTGGGTCCTAAAGTTTGGTTTGGTGGTGTGACGCCTTCGAGAGATCTGGAATTAGGACCCTATATATAAAACCCATTTTTTTTCAAAAAAGGCACACCCATAGCTATATGCTATAATAGAGAGGAAAGTATTTGGCAAAATGTAACCAAAATTTGCCATTTTTTTTTTTCCCTCAATAGTTGACATCTTAAGCAAATGTGGACGATTTTGGCTTAAGATTGGATGATTTTTCACAATTTTGGGAAAATTTTTGAAAAAACAATCCATTGCTCTAACCAAAATTGGATGCACAAAGGGGTCATTGATATCCAGAAGGCTTAAAATGAGACGTTGTCGGGGCAACGTCCCCGTATGGTAATTGTGTTGAGTACCACCCCCCCCCCCCCCAGGGTTTTTTAAAAGTTTGTTTTGAGTTGGTTTTTTCGATTTTGAAAAACATATCAACATTTATTTGAAATAGTCTGCAAACACATATTGTAAGATTTACATTTGAACACAAAATGTACGGATAAAGTTATTTCTTCTATTTCCTTTCCTAGAGTTTTGAAGTAAATGGTCTGATTTTGTTCAATTTTGTAATGTTGACGTACGCCAATTTATAATTATATTTTATTTCAATTGCATAAGAGAATATCACTATCATTGATTTATTGAAACACTTTTGCAATTTATACAATATTTGGAGTTTGTCTCCCTTCAATTCACAGTTTCAGATCGTTTGTGCATAAATCTTTGATAGTCCACGAGCCAGTTTTCTGTACGGGCCTTAAAATTAGATTGTTGCACGCACCTGGTGATTAATTTCCAATATATCATCTTAAAGAGGGTGTCCCCCAGACTAGGATTACGTATGTTTCCGCCCCCGAAATGTTGCACATTAGCGCGTACTGCCTATTTTAAAATGGGCTTAAACATTTAAACGTCCAATATGGCCGCCGGAAGGAGGCATCTTTTGTTAAATGTACTAAAATTGCCAATTGATGGGGTAAGAATGCGAGTAATATTTTGAGAGCACCAAAAAGAGATCTAATAAGATTTGTATATTGCGGACATGATCTTAACTCATGATGGAGGCGGCTATACCCACTCCGGGGGACATAAATCAAGAAGAAAAACCAACCCCGCCCCACAGCTTTTTCCTACATAATAGAAAAGCACCATAAGGAAAACTATTGATAAATTTTTTTCCGAAATCTGGACAATTGCAGACCACTCAACACTAGTTGACGTTGGGAATAACGATAATCTCGGCAGTAGAGAGGGAGGAAGAGCTGGTGGTACAAGTCAGAAACAAAGCACTTGATGTGCTCGAAAGAAAGTTAGGTCACCATATTTAAATTTTACTTCTACATATAGACAACTTTTTCACTTCTTCATAAGCACATTTTTTTATTTTTACTGGGAAACACATATGACGTCACTGAGTAGTCCTTAAATACAGTCCGCACCCATTTATTATGATTTTATTGTATCGGGTTGATATGAGCTGTTGTCTTCCTATGAACTATTATAGAGTCAGTTTAAACTACGTTAAATAGCCCAAGTAGTAACCAGCTATAGTGACAGCACTCTCTTGGACCAGTCAATACCTCACTTTAATATTTTTACATTTTGCAAATGATTTAGGGTCATTATTAGAAAGTGTTGTTTAATAACATCGAAAAGATGGATAGGATTGCTTTTCTTCCAGATTTACATACCCAAGAGTGAATATAATCACCGCCATCTTTAACAAAAAACCTGTACGTAAAATATAAACGTCATAAATTATTTTTAGAGCTCCCAAAATATCACCCGGGTTCTTATTTTTTTTATTTTAAGTTCATTTAACAAAATATGCCTCCTTGCGGTGGCCATCTTGGACGCCTAGATGTGTAAGCCCCCTTAAGGAAGTTAAAAACATGATATCGCGTAGCCGTGGATAAAATTTCTATCTGTAATGAAATTATAATGGCGGGTTTTACATAAAACAATGACGGCTATTTTGAAATGGGCAGGACACGCTAACGTGCAGCTTTTCGGGGCGGAAACATACCTTATCTAGTCAAGGGGACATCCCCTTCAGTATCAGTATCAGTATCAGTTCTGTCGGTAGAGTAGAGACATCTACATTTCACCAACTTAACGATCACTGTAGCATACTCATGCAAGCAAGACGTAAAATTTTTGCAGGAAAAAAAAAGGCAAACGGTGCAGAATGTGAAAACATGAGCTAATAGGTGCTGCTTGAAGGCCTCCACCGTTGCAGAACAACAGCTGGGGTTGACACGCCTTGTCCAACTTCCAACTACAGTGCGAACGAAAGAAGGATCCCTTGTGAACATTAACCTGCGTGTAGAACTTTGATACTTTGAGAGTACAGCCTCCTGCTCTTGAATCATTGGCTGGCGTCAAATATCTTTCACAATCAATCCCCACTAACCCTTTAGTGATTTTGTAACAGCATGGTGAGTCTCATCTTTTTCCTTCTCTCTCCAGGGTGTCCCCAACACAGCTTGAACATCATGTCAGTGACACTACGATGTGTTTTTTGTATTTGCCACAAGCAAAAACCTTGCTCCCCTTCTGTGAAAACCATTTCAGTCTTTGTTTTTGCAAAGTCGAAGAGTAGGGGTCCCACAACTCGCATGCATACTCCAGAACGGGTAGAACCAGCATGTGGTAAGGCAGGTTTTCACTTCTTATTACAAAAACCATGTTGCGCGTAGAAAGCCGAGGGTTCGGTTGGCTTTGTTGATAACATTCTTGATGTGTGACTATTCCATGTCATCTTATTATCAAATCTAGACCACAAGGTATGGAAGTGAGTCAACCTGTTGAAGTCTGACCCCGCAGAGGCTAAAATAAAGCGAAGTTGTAGGTGTCTTTTGTATGAGATCCGCATTGTAGCAAATTTGGATGGATTAAATGACATCCCTTTTTCCTGCCAGTCTTCCAGCTTCCTCAGATATTCTGGAGAATTGTCATCACTCCCTGACGTGTATACTAGGCAATAGTCGGCGAAGAGCCGGGTATTACTTGCAAGTTGGTTCGGCAAGTGTTTATCACAAACCAAATGTGAGTTACGGGTGTTAAAAATTCTCTAAGCCACAGTAGCAGATGTCCTTTGATACCATAGTAGCTGATTGAGTTTATTCAACAGTCTTCGTGGGGGACCTTGTCGAAGGCTTTGTGAAGTCAAGGATAGCAAGGTGGGTGGTATTGCCTTCTTCAAGGTTAGTGGTCAGATCATGAACTGTATGAGAGAAGTTGAGTACAGTGGATCTCTTCGCCAGCGATATGAAACCATTGTTGACTTGTCAAACCAAGACATTCAATTTTTTCAAGGTGTTCATGATATGCGAATGGCATGAATATTGTTCTAGAACTTTGCAGTGATGTTGTGAGAGACACTGGTCTGTAATTTCCGCGTTTGATTTATCCCTTTTGAAAATCCCAGTGTAACAATTTGCAGTTGCCATTGTTGAGGATTCCCCCTGGTCCACAAGAACAGTGAAAAAGTCAGTAAGGATAGGTGATTAATTCCTCCGCTGTATTGTCAAGAACACGCTGGTATCTGGTCAGGACCTGGAAGATTTTCCAGGGACAAGCTTCTGAAGTTGCTTGAGTACGCCCTCTGGTTCATAGAGAGAGACTGATATTTCATCAAAAGTACTGCTACCCAGTGTGGAAGACCTCATCGGTGTCCTCTCTAGTAAAGACACTAGCGAATTGGTCATCAATGCTTACAGCTTTTCTTTAGCATCACTAATCACTCGGCCACACCCCACTTTCAAAGCAGAAATACCAATATCCTCGCTCCTGTCTTTTAACAAAGGTCCAGAAAAGAATTGGATTGTCTTTGATGTTTGTAGCGAGATTATCTGCCAATGTCTCCCTCTTTGCTTTCTGACGGCTCTCGAGTGGTTTTGTGAAACAGCCTCTAAATGTTCCATCCGCCTAGTATGGATGCCTTTGCTTTGTGGTACAGTCTCTTTGGTTCCTCGTTATCTCCGGTGTGTCTGCGAACCAAGGTAGGTAATGTCTTTGTGCACTCTTTTGAGGCACAGTCGATCCCTGATGGTCTTAATTTCTTTTTCATGGCATTTCACTCTCTTGGACAGAAGCTTGACTCAGTTCATCCATGTATTTCTGATGAAAGCTATAAACATCTTCCTTAATACCAGCTTCATTTGCCTTATGCCTGATGTAAACCTTTCTCCTATTTGCCTTCTTTCTTTTAGGCTTGAGGTCAAGATGAACCCTCCAAGGTGATATATGGGGAAAATTAATCAGCTGTTGGGTGCAACGACGGAAAATCCGATGATGGGAGCTTATGGACTATGGCGCATATAATACCACTTTCTTACCACTCCTTTCATACAATTGGTTTATTTCCAACTTTGATATCGGAATTTACCCACAGGACTGATAAAAGACAACTTCACTTTTTTCTACGTCTTTAAAGTGTATCATAGCCTTTTTACTAACTTTTTACTACATCCCTAACAAAAGGAGTGTGTATTCATTACAGTGAAATTTGCAGTTAAATGTAGCTTACAAACATAAGGTTCCATAAAATTCGTTAGAATTTAGAAAGACTTTCCATCGAACATTGTCAGCTTTATCATGATACCGTTCAACCCATGCAATCTTCAAAACATTACAAAAAAATCTGCACTCTGGCATATTCAGACCGCCATCTAGGATATCAAAAATCCTTGTTTTCGTCTTTATTCTGTCGGGGCCCCATTGCGGACAAAATAATACAAAATGATATGATGTTTTAACCAAAAATATGGTGTTTTGAGAGAGCTTAAAAGGGTTAACAAGTTTTGAAAGATCGAATGCTTTTATTAAAATGATCTTTCCAAGTAATGTTAGCTTCTTACTTTTTCATCTTTGCAAGCTGGAGTGGATATTCGTTACCTCAAACATGTCTTTCCAGTTACATGACTTGACCAGTTTAAATTTCTGTAGGACAATAAATGAGGTTTGAAGTTTTCATACTTCCCAGCCCTTTACACCATACTGGTAATTAACTTTAAAGCAGAAAATGTGCAAAGTTATCTAACAATATCAGCGTATCATGAGAGACTTAGAGAGAGAGAGAGAAGAGAGAGAGAGAGCTGTGCCATCTGTATAATAGTATCATGAACTACACATGACTTACTTCTACATTATATGGTACTTTATTACCCAGTACAGCAATTCCCTTTATACCGCGAGGCATGACTTAATAATTCCGCACATAATAAAACAATATAAGGCGATAAACATCATCCTTGACGTACTCCGCGAGAAATTCAAAATAATATTGAGGCATGCAGATGGAACGCAGCTTTAAGTCCCATTATAAATAACTTTGATCATTCCGAAATCACTGCCAAATCTAAAATGTATCAGAGTTTTGTCTATACAGCGGTGGTCTATTTTGTCAGAAGGTTTTCAGAGTCAATCACGAAAAATGGCCGGAAATATTTTCGGTATGCTCAATTGTGTCTAAAAGAGATCTCACATTTTCACCACTATATCTGCCTTAATGAACCCACATTGTTTTCTTTTAGTCGAGATGAAAGGGCTTTTGTAATAATTTTGTAATCTACATTTAAAAGTGATATTGGTCGCCAGTTTTTAAATGAAAAGGCGACTTATCTTTTAGGAAGTGAAGTGTAATGATTCCTCTCTTTTGTGAGAGGTGTATGAATGGTGTTACCTCTAATATTGAGTGAAATCATCTCCCATGTGGTATTCAGATTATGTTCTCGACAATCGGAGAGGGCATTATCAAATACACTTTTAGGCCACATTCAATATAGTTTTTGTTAACAAGATAGTAGGTAATTTCCAAAAGCCAGGACCTCTGGGACTATGAGGATTATTGTAGACAAAACTAGAGAATGATCTGATCGAAATCCATGTGAAATATCACTGTAATTAATTCTTTCAAGTAGAGCTTTCAAGATAAGAAAATAACCCAATCTACCTATAATTTTGGGATCGAAGATGACTTCCAAAATTAAAGCTTTTAATATTGTGATGACGTTCCCTCCATTTATCTGTCAGTCAAAAGGATGCTTAGATTGTTATCTTTTCACAGGTTTTAACATGTGTTCTCTCTCTACCCCCCTATACTATAGGGTTTAATATAGTATTAAAATCCCCATAAATGACGTAAAACATAGTTAAATCTTAACCTTCCTTAATTGAACATTGTATATTTTAGCTTATCAAAAGGTTGGAAACGATTTTAAACCAATTTAAAAATGCAGCACCTCTTTACATAAATTTCATTGATCGAGGCGGAAAGACTGCACTGATTTAGAAGCTGTGCCTGCGTAAGAGATTTTACCTAAGTTCACGCAATTCCGCAAAAAATCATTAACATGAAAGCAAGATTTACACATTCCATTCATGATTGACTTTTTGTAGCACTTGACACCGGTTTTTGTAAATTAAAATTCTTTAAACAGAGTAGAGCACACTCTCTAGTTTCAAATAAAAGGCTCCTCAACCATACCAATTAGCCATTGTTGTTAAAATTGTAATAGCTAAGGCGGGCACAGCCTCTGGTGATTTTCATCACTTGTTGACATCATAGAGATGAGAGGTATTACTTTTAACGACATAAACCAACAATCTGGAGTCATATAGTGATCAAGAACGATTACTTCATGAACGATATTTTCAATAGTAAATTCACATTACATAATTACATGCGCTTTTTACAGTCAATAGCGGAAGATTCCAGAAGAAAGACCAGTTTTAGAAGCATGAGGAAACCGGAGTACCCGCAGAAAACCAACGAGTATGGACTGGAAACCAAACGTACATGAAATCGTCGGTTGGACTGAGGTTGAACCTAAGACCACAGTGGTGTGAAGCGCCGGAAGAACCAGCGCTACGCTAACCGAACACGTTTACCTCATCATAGAACCAGAGACCAACTACACCCTTAAGAAGTAATCTAGAATGAGTCGTAATTTACAAATTGAAATAGCAAAGGTTTGGTTAGTTATTGTTTCATTGAAATCCGTTTAATCCCTTAACGGTCCCAGGAAGTCAAATAGAATTGATGTGGTTTATGTCAAGTCTACAAGAAGGGACCATAATCATTCGAGTATTTGGTTGGTGATGACATCATTTGTGGTATCATTGATTTTTCAGAGAGTAATAGAAAATTCCAGGTGACTGGTGTTATCCTATTCGATGACACTGCTGGAAAATCATATTTTCACTAATGATGTCACTGGTAGTTTAATTTTTTCCTGGCACTGTTTATTTGAATGGAAGGTCCCATACAGCATTGGAGTAGGTTTATCATCTCATTTCCGGGGACCTTTGAAGAGACAAGTTATATGTTACGTATAATCTAGTGGTGCTGTTTGCTTCCGATGTGGATAACTTTGTGCAATATTTATTTAAAAAAAACATTGTCATGGGTCTTTTCATCCTTCAAGTTTATTTTGACATTGGAAGGCATTTGGATATTGACCTCAATGACCCCTGGAGGTGAACATTTAGGGTAAAAGGGGTCAAAATCTTGTTGAAACTTACACTATTACATTCTTCATGTAACAGGAATTCAGAAATATTATAGTTTGGCCGATCTGTGATGTAAAGTTTTCGAAGATTTCATATCTACAGTGGTCACAATTTTGAAAAATAGCTATGATTTTAATTATTTTATTTTTAATTCAACGTTTTAGTTTTGCTTTAAAATAATAGGAATGAGCGATACAATGGTGTAGCTTTTAACAAAATGTAAACAACTTTGTATTTTGACCCATTTATAATGCATTTTACTTCTAGAAGTCATTTGAGGGTCAAAATCCAAATGCTTTCCGATCTCAATAATGAACGTTGAGGTATTTAAAACGCCCTTGCAAAAATATCGCTCTTTTATGAAAATATTGAACAGTCCTTTAGACAAACAGTGGGACTTAAATGGTGAGCAAAACCCTCAGCCGATATACTTTAAATTGTATACAAAGGTAACAACAGTGAATATGTTGTATCCTTGGATATTATTCCATATCAAGATATGAAAATATTGCTACATATAGCATATAATGTTTAGAAGATTGTAAGCTTTGTGCAAAAGAAGAGACTGCCTTGTTTGGAGATACCTATTGGTAAACAGTTAACCATAGTTCAATTGCTTATTGGCATAGAAAGAGACTGACAAGAGCAAAAGTATTAAAAGCGGCATTTGCTGGCAGCTGAATAATAGTGACTCTCCTGTTCTTTAGAAGAATCACTGCATATTTACGAAACCCTATTGTGAACGCAAGACTTGCTGTGAATTTACTATAACTTAAGTTTGGAGTGAAAAGGAAAACGGCGACCCACCATTGGCCGTTTCACAGAATATTGTAAGAGTGCACCAGCGTGTGTCTGTTCAATCTCGAATTCTGCATGTTGGTTTGATTCTGTAAACATGTAAAAGTTAACATGAAACAAGTTTACAATTATTATTGCTAAACTTTCCATTCAAATGCCCGTCGGTCATTGTATCGCAAGCGCGGTCATCCGCCTTGCAATTTTAAAATTGCAACATACGAACATGATACCAATTTCATAAGAGTTTAGCTAAGATCAACAATTTGTCGAGAAAATTGTTAGGCGTGCATGGACACCGATTTGTTAGATGGATTAAGTATAGCATAACGATTTGAACTCAAGAAACATCCATGTATTCCGTTAGCAAAGCTATCACAGCTATGAACGTCACCATGAAATTAAAACCATTTCTTGGAATAATAAATGACAAGTATAAGAATCATCGACAAAAACAAGCTCAGAGATTTTTCCCATAGCTATATCAATTAGATTTAAAAATGTATGGTAACTTATTGAAGAGACTTTCCCTCAGATTCATAGATATTTTAGCATAAGTTAATATTGGTTTAAAGTGATTGCGAGCTAATGCGGCAGTACGTTTTACGACGACGTCACTTTCTATCCATAAGATCATCTATGGTATTAAAGGGACATAATGGTATGAAAAAAATTGGCATAATGAAAAGGACCCTTACTGAAATCATTTCCACAAGTTTGAAAACAATTTGGATGTTTACATTCTGTAAAAACAATAAAAACAGGAAGAGTTCCAGGGAGAGGTGGCAGTTTGTGGCAATTTCTGGAACAAGGATGCTGACATTACTGCCAGCATTTACCAAACTTGAAAAGCTTGTTGCCATCAGCTCACAGACCATTGCAATTGTATGTGTGCTAATCCCGGCTAATCCATCTTTCACTTGCCAGATCAATCTTACTACAACTACAAGCCTAAAGAGTAATGCCTGAATCCCGGTCTGAATGCTTTTGAATTGTGTCGCAAAACATGCTAGATACACTAGCTGGCGTCCACACGTGTAGTTAATTAAAAAAAAAAAAAAAAAAAAAAAAAAAAAAAAAAAAAAACAAATCCGCTAATACCCCTCACCCTAAACCTAGTGTAAACCCTATTTTAATCGTCTCCCACTGCGGTCGGACATCAGTCACTTAATACCGGACCCAAATTGATCGGTTTTTCGGATATATATTGCCGGTGAACGCAACCATCGGGTTGTTAAAACTCTATCGACCTAACAGGCCTTAAGGCCGACCGATTAATGCCGAAGAAAGCAGGGTTAAGTCCGGTCATAAGTTATGAATCAACACGGAAAAAATCAGTGGCGTTAGTCGGGGTGGGCGAAGTAGGCGACTCAGGCACCCTTGGAAAAAATGGGGATAAATTTTGAAGGCACTGGCGAACAAAGGGGAAAGGAAAGGGGGAAGAGTCAGAGAAGAGTACAAGCCCAGGGAGACGCCGGTGTTTTGATGTTATGATTTCCAGCATGCAAGAGGCTGACATCGTCTCATTTTGCGACTCAAGAACTAAGCGCCGGCAAGAGCGAAGCGAGTACATTAAACCTTTCCCAAAGCCCTACATTATTGTTTCCAAACTCACGGATACAGCCACGATTTCGGGGGAAATTCTTTGGGCTTTCCGTCACTGCAAGGAGAAATCTACAGGTCTTTCACCTTGACGAGAGGTCTAGCTACACGTTTACGCCCCTGATGGAAAGTCAGCTCGGCATTCTGCATGTTTCGATGTACAACCAAAACAGAGGCTTCGTTCTTCTTACCTCGTCCCTCGTCTAAGCAAGGTTAACCTGATCGGTTTTCGGTTATCATCAAGTGACGATTTAATTTTCAGATTTTATGTGTTGAAACACTTTAAAGGATTATCCCTAATATCCCAAGTACTACTTGGGACCACATGGTTTTAAAAAAGTACCCTTGGATCAGGCCATTTTGTACGGTGTTAAAAACAAAATCACAGACGGACTTTTTTTCACTATAATTAATTTGTCTTAGTTTTTTGTACTTTCATTTCAAATTCTAGGTTTTGTTTAATATTTAGCCTTGAACATTAGTCTAAGGAAACCCACAAATATTAGAAAATATTTCTACAGAAATAGTTTTTTCTGTCACAAAGTTGTTAAGAGCATTTTGATGCAAAATTATCCATACGTGATTACAAAAAGACTGTAACAAAGTGGTTTTATATTAATTCCCTTAGAGGGTCAGGGAATAAGATGAATCTACTGTAAAGTTAATGTCTGATTCTAAGCGGCTAATGCCGTTAGAATGCGCGTCCACACTACCAAATTAAAGTCCGAGACTAAAACCGACCTTCAAATGGTTAAGGATTATCTGTTGTGTGGGGTGTTTTTTTTTTTCTTTTATATTTATTATTTTTTGCACGGTTATTTAAAAAAGACTATAAATTGCTCGTATTTTCATGAATACCATGTAGTTCTCGTTCATAGTTTACAAAAGTTGGCATGTTTTCGAGAGTTTAGAAAATCACATATCTGGGGAAAGGGTCGAATTAATCACTATACTGTATAGGTCTTTGCACTTCCGTTAGTTGTATCGGGGGCCTCACGTCGATGCAATTAAAGGTTGCACAATAGACACAGATAACCTGTTTTTTCAATCTAAAAACCAGGTTTATTTGACGAAAAACCCGGTTTAAAATTAATACTATATCGACCGAGAAACCCTGGTTTTTCATTTCCCTTTTCCCTCCCGCCGATAAACTTGTTTTTCACTGATAAACAACCAGGTTTTTCGAATCGATGTCATAGTTTTTTAAAAACCAGGTTCTTCTCGGGTGGGTCGAAAACCTGGTTTTTTCAAAACTGTGACAATCGAATTCGAAAACCCTGGTTTGTTTTTCGTTGAAAACCCAGTTTATTCAGTGAAAACAATGAAAGTGAAAACCAAGTGTTATCGTGGAAAAACCAGTTTCGCGTCGGTCGAAAATCCTGGTTTTTTCAAAACTGTGACAATCGAGACAAGTGAAAACCAAGTTTATCGGCGAACAAAAAACCAGTTTCTTAAATCGGCGAAAAAGCCCAGTTTTACATCGTATTCGTCGAAAAAAAACCATGTTTTTTCTTCCGGTGAAAAAACCTGGTTTTTTCCAAAAACTGTGTGACAATCGAATTACGAAAACCTGTTTTTCGATTGAAAAAAAAAAGCCCATGTTTCATACAGTGAAACACCCAGTTGATCGTATATAAAAATTCGGCGAAAACTCAGTTTTTTCTCGTCGATAAAAACCTGTTTTTTTTTTTTTTTTTTTTTTTCAAAAAAACTTAAAAACCTAAATTATCAACATTTTTGAAAAAAATAAACCTGGTTTTTCATTGAAAAAACTCAGGTTTATATCAAAAAAAAAGAAAAAAACTATGAACAATCGATTTGAAAAAAAACAAAAAAGCCAATTTTAAAATGTAACAATAAAAAAATCGGCGAAAAAACACACCAAGGTTTCTGCTTCCTCTTTCGTTTCGATCGATAAACCTGGTTTTTTTCGAAAACTAGACAATCGAATGCGAAAAACCTGGTTTTTCGATTGAAAAAACCAGATTTGTCAAAATCTTGACAATCGATTCTCCTTGAAAACCGGAATTTTCCTAACCATAGTAAATGGGTGTTTATGGCCCACTACAGAGCTCATGAGCTAGCACGCGCGCGATATAATTAACATGTCAACATTCATTCAGCTTGTTGTTTTAATTCATATCATATCAATTAAAATCAATTAAAGAAGCGATATGTCTTTAAATAAAGATACATATATAAGTCACACAGTGATCTATTTGATTTAGTGACTATGGAAAGGTGTTATTGATATCGCTATAAATGCTATAAAGAGCTCAGCCAGTCCAATATTATGACTTCAAAATGCACTCAACACCATTATGTAGCCTAGGGTTGGCTTTCTTCGCATCGAGGACTAGTTGAGCGTAATTACAGACCCTCAAACGGATAATGGACTTCGATTGTCAGAGTGTTAGGTTTGATAAACCTGGTTTTTTCGATCGAGAACCTAGTTTTTTTTCAAAACTATGACAACCGAATTCGAAAACCTGGTTTTTCGGATTGAAAAACCAGGTTTCTCGCTTTTTCACTTCTCGGTCGAACACCAGGTTTATTATCAAAAAACTATGAAAATCAATTCGAAAAAAAACTCGGTTTTCGATTGAAAAACCAGGTTTATCAAAAGAAAAAAAAAAAAAACTACGGCACAATCGAATTGAAAACCAAGCTTATCGGCGAAAAGAAGCCGAGGTTTCCGTCGGGTGGATAAAAACCAGGTTTCTAAAAACTCCTGACAATCGAATTCGAAAAAAAAAACCTGGTTTAATTTCCATTGAAAAACAGGTTTATCAAAAAACTATGCAATCAACTTGAAAACCAGGCTTGTCTGTCCCTCTTTCGCTCGATAAACTTGGTTTATCAAAACCATGAAAAATATAAAAAAAATAAAAACCTTTTTTTTGTTCGATTGAAAAAAAAACCAAGTTTCCCTTCGTCGATAAACCTGGTTTTTTTCGAAACTAGACAATCGATTCGAAAAACCTGGTTTGCCAAAAGCGAAACCAGGGTTTTTTCCAATTCGATTGTCGAGTTTTTTGATAAACCTGGTTTTTTCAAAAAAATCGAAAAACCAGGTTTTTCGAATTCGATTGTCCCATAGTTTTCGAAAACTCAGGTTTATCGACCGGAGAGTTTTTACGTTGCATTTCTGTTTAGTATTTGACTTTGAAAAAATGTTTTTCTTTCTTCGAAACAGTAAAGTCTAGATATGTCTTTTATGCTTCGTTTTAAATGTCTGATATGACATGTCGCGGTAGATTTGATTGCGATTTTCTCGAAACGTGTTTTGTAAAAATGTATGTTTTATTTGGCAGAAGTGCAAGAACGTAAGCCCACATGACAGGGCAAGCTCCTAAAATTGCACAAGAATAGCTCCCCGAAGCAGTCACTTTGTATTATTAGTAATAGAAGTAGACCTGTACAAAATTTAAAGAAAACATGCAAGATCATTAGCGTCCACTGGTTACAAATGATTCAGGCCGAATGATAAACATTTGTCAAGAAGGATTTTTTTTTAAAATGTTTAAGACAACAAATATATTGGGTGTGGTGGAAACTCATGGGGTCTAGCCCGTTCCTCGCAAAACCATACTTCGTCCACTTCATTCTGCATTTCTAGCTGAAAATTCAACAATAAAATTAATAAAACAGTGGTTATTAAGGCGGCTAATGCAGTTTTCCAACTGGAGCTCTTAATGGGAATATTACAATCTAAGTGCTGATAGTTTTTGTGCGCTTCTAAGTCTTTTAGCAGCCACCTAGACGAAGCGAAATGATTGTGACGATTTCTTAAGGCGTCGTAATGAGATTGGCCCCCGCTTTGAGCCCTGTTTACGGGATACGCGATATATAAAAACTAGTTATTATTATTATTAATTTAGAAAGGCTATCCTGGATTATACACACCACTGGCCATAAGTATTGCAACATGCAGAAAAAGCAATTTATAATTCACAAATTGATTTTAAATTGGTACAGGAGTTTTTGACTACACATTACGTATTATTGTCACGTGGGGTTTTTAAACAGATGATGTTCCCCAGAATCAGTGGTGCGACAAACGTTTATTTTGATTTTCTTAATCCTAAGTATGGGGGTTAAAGAAGCTGGCTGATGATAACTTTCCGATTGTACTCCAAAAGGTAAACAGGCAGAGAATGGTCTTAAATTATCTTAGATTTGAATGACTTTGATGATTTTCTTACCTATATGACTCGTTTTGTTATCAAGGTTGTCCTGCTTTGCGATTTCAACATCCCGCTGACTACCACAAAATCGGAATCAAGATATTCATTACATTGATTGAATTGTTTCAAGGTTTTATCAACACTTGGTCGGTCCACACATATCACGGCCACACATGGACCTTAATTATATCTTCGACCAGAGGATTGCCCTGGTCATACATGTGATAACTGGCCCTCGCTTATCTGATCATCATATCATCTCTTGCAAACTTAATTTTAATAAACCCGAATATGTCAAGGAGGTTTGGGATCTATCGCATTTCCGGGTATTGACAGGATCCAGAACAAAGATCTTGAACGAAACTTCAATTCATTAAATCTGCAATCAATTACCATTGAAGAGATTGTTTCTCGTTATCATCATACTATCAATACGCATTAGATAAATTGCTCCAGTTCTAAAAGAACATATAATTCTAGAAGGAAACACCATGGTATTCCTCCGACCTCCTAAAGCACGTCCCAATAACGTCGTCGACTTGAAAGAAGGTGGCGCAAGAGCAAGTCTGAAGCACACCATAGGCCTGTTCCTTGCACAAAAAACCTTGTTAATTCATTAATTGACAATGTTAAGGTTGCCCACTATAACACAAGCTTGAGGTGCTGTTCCAATCATTGTTCAACTATGTTAATGGGATGTTTTAACAGAACAATAAGAAACATCTGCCCTAATCATATCTGAGAAACAACTTTTGCTGATGCTTGCAGACCTTTTTCATCACTGAAAAATCGCCAATATTCCCAAGAATCTAAAAATCTGAAAGCAAATTGGACTCAAAGCTGTTATGGTAATGAATAATATGTATCTTGCCTTTTCATGATTTTGATTTTGTAGATGAAGATGATGTTTTAAGTCTTATTGGTACGGCAGCAGCAAATCTGCTCTCTTGATCCCATCCCACCTGGTATACAAACACACCATGTACTTTTGTACCTGTAATTAAGGATATATACTCGTCTCTCCTCACAGGTAACTTTTCCCCACTGCATTGAAACAACCATATACCCCCTTTATCAGAATGCAACTCTGGATGCAAACTTTCTTAAGAATTATCGCCCAGTTGCTAACATCCCATTCATGTCCAAATTGCTTGAGAACATGTTTTCGAAATGCTCATATACATATGAGAAGAACAATCTCGGCGAGATCGCCAGGTCTGCGTATCGTACCACCATAGTAACTGAAAGCTTTGCTGCATATCAAAAACATATCATAAATCCTTCACAACCAACTGGAGTTTTCTTGGTACTACTTGATTTGTCGGCAGCGTTCGACACGGTTGAACATAACATTCTCTTTAGTCGAATGGCTCATGAAATTGGCCTTAGGGGAACGCTTTGGACTGGATAAATCATATTTTCGTGTCCAGGACCACTAAGGTTTGCATCAAGGACACTTTCTCCGATTACCATCACATGCACTATGGCCTTCCCCAAGGATCCATTGTCGCCCAGGTTCATTTAAGATAATATATTATACCTATTGGACGTATTATCAGAAAGCACCGAATTGGCTATCACATGATTCTGATGACCTTCAGTTGTTTGTTACGAATTCAATCCATCAGATACTTCTACTATTCAATCTGCACTATCAAATCTGTCCTGCCTAGTATTCATGAAATTAAACTCTGGATGACTAAAAACATGCTCAAAATTAATGACTCTAAGACGGAATTTTTTCCAAATGCCATTTTTCACATTTCAAGACCAAGCTGCCTTCTGACATCTGCCTCCAGATTGGCTCTACAGTTGTAAAACCACCGAAACTGTTCGCAAGTCTAGGAGTCTTGTTTGACAATGTTCACTGCTCAACAAGTCTCATCAGAATATTCCTCGATAGAGATTCGTGTCACCAGGGGGAGGCACATCGTTACGTTCATTGATCTCCATTTTCATTTTCATTCTCTTTTCATTTCAGTGTTTATTTGCCAGCATAACGATTAAACTTAAACTCACATGATATTAAAAAAGAACACTTTAAGCAATTTAATTATCAAATATCAAAAATGATGGGTACAATGGCTTTGTGAGACTGATTACATATCAACCTCTTCCAATGCAAAAAGGACCAGAACGACAACAATGAGTGCGCCTGGCAGGGAAAGACCAACGTGATACGATGTCACTCTCAAAGTGGCTAACCTATTGGCAAACACAACAAACAAAGGGAACAGGAATGCAGGAGCGTTTGACGTCATCACCACACAGCCATGAAACTCATATAAATAATATAAAAGAACATTCAACATAATCTTAAGACATAATTGCACTTACAAAGAAACCCAGTCCAATTTACATTTGGACCTTCCAACTGAGCTAGTACGCGTGTGTTTTAACAATTAAAAACTGGAAGGCTAACTAAAAACGTTTGTCCTGAATATCTGATGGTAAGTTGTCAAAATAAACGGAAATCTTTTGAACACAGTGTACTAACTGTCAGTCCTAGCAATAGGTTGATGAATTTATAGAGTGTCTGCATGGCGTGCATTATGGAGAAGATAACTAAAAGGATCAACATCATACACACCATACCGACACTATAGGATAAGCAAAGTAGCAAGTATATAATATCTAAACAATTGCCAGAGAACTGGAGACCAGCTTTTCATACGAGTTTCATAATGGTAGTCCCCTCTGAGTGCAGTAATGCAAGAACGGGCAAGTCTCTTTTGAATTTTTCAATAACACCTGATATGGGCCCTGCTTTCATATGCATCCATGCGGGCTAGCCATATTCCTAAATAGGAACGACAAAGAGTGTATATAATTTAACTAAGGCATCGGCGTTTATACAACGAACAAAGACTCCTCATAAATCCAGAAGTCCTTCGAGTTCTAGATGTGATGTAATTTAACATGATTCTCCCCCCCCCATTTCATTTGAAGAAATATAACACCCAAATTGAATGATGCACACACATTCCACGTAATTGTTTGATTTTGTAGGAAGGATATAGAACCTAGCACCCCCTTCTTCCGCCCCCCTCCTGCTCAGTCTCATGTCTTTACTTTTCTGAGTTGAGAACATTTTTGTGATTTGACACCAAGATATAATATTATTAAGATCAGATTGCATGATGTCCATGTCGTCCTTTTGAGCTGATAGGCCTATAGAGGATGGTGTCATCAGCATATTGTGGAAAAGAGAACACATATTAGCAAATCGTAAACAAAACAAATTACAATAAACGGGCCTAACACAGAGCATAGCCTTCGGATAACCCTGATTGAACAGGAATCCAACCGGAAGAAGCCACCCTAAACTGAACTCTTTTGTAAGCGATTAGTAAGACTGAATAAATCCAATGCCATAGGAGGCCCGCAAATACCATATTTATGCAATTTTGAGAGGAGAATGAGGGACAATTAACCCTGTCGAAAGCCTTACTCCAATCTAAAAAGACGACAATCGACATCAGGGGGAGATCTCTCATCAAGAAGTGGAGCACATTGGTGGCAAACTGAACTGAGGAGGGTGGTACATGGGACCTGCCAGAAACAAAGCCATGTTGCTGATTCGAAATCAGGCCTACATCACCGTACAATTTTACAATTTGAGACCTTTAACCACCCTCTCCACCGCTTGCCCCCCGCACAGAGCCATGAAAATGGGTCTATAATTATGATATTGGATAATTTGAACCAGATTGTGAATTGGTACCACATTGGCTCTCTTCCAGTCATCGGTATTTTAACCCTTCACTAAAAGATAGATTGAACAATAAAGTAAGAGGAGGCAAAGTGATCCTGACCCGCATAAGCTTCGCATCCGGCCACACAGCAATGTGTGAAGGACTGCCGTGTGTGACAGAGGCGACATTACGGAGGCCTTGGGCCTTGCCAGACTGAAGCTTGTTTATCAGCTCAAATATCTCTGTTAGCGTTGGTACTCACAGACGACAATTGAGAACCAATGTGGCCATCACATATTTTGGAAAAAAACCTCAAAATTGTGTACTAGAACGTACCATTAGATGCAAAATAACGATTAAATTTGTGGCAATTCCAAATCAATGCTACTATCAACTGCATGATCCCAATCAAGCAAGTTAGCCTTTTGAATACTGGTCAAGAAAGTACCCCGGAGGAAGAACCGGTTTGGGAGGAGACACATTCATAGAAAAATAAATGCCAGCATGATCCCCACCCACAATACCAGATATAATTGGACTATGCTTAATGCACTCCTCCTTCGGCCACAAAGACAACCGACAGTATCACGATTACAGAAAATACAAACTGCACAAAGCCTATCTACGTGCACCTAACGTGATCAGTCACTCCTTACATCCAGATCTGCATTGGCTTACCATCAAGAACCAACCGCATTACTTTTAAAATCCTGGTATTATCTATAAGTCATAACCTCCTTGGCACATCATATCTTGCCTCTACTTGTCATTTTAATCACACCTGGGCGACACCGGTTTACGATCTGCATCTGACAGTACAAGACTGAATGAACATAAAGTTCTCCCACGTTCACTACATTCTGCTGCTGACAAGTGTTTTCATTTTTGCCTGCTGCCCCCCGGTTGTGGAATTCGTTGCCTATAGCTCTTCGCACATCCCCTTCAGTTCATGTTTTCAAGAAAGGACTAAAAACATATCTATTCTTGCACTAATTATTTTGTGGTATTTTTCAATGGTCAATTGGTTTGCATTTACTATCACCCTCTGTGACCTAGATGGAACAGCGGGTTATAAGAACCTTTTGGGTATGTATGGTATGTATGTATGGTTAGGAACGTCAAAATGCCGCCGAAATAGTCGCAATGAACTTTACTAGTTTGTCAGGGTCTACTCTAAATGTTTAGGGCGAGAATTGGTGTGGTTGTGTGGACCGGAATGAGATAACGTCAATTAAAGATGGGAGCATGTTCATCACAGTTGGACTCGGGAAATTTTAATGGCAAGAAAGCGGCCACGTGATAACCCTGAAAACACTTTAAAAAATGGCCCGTTGACATTGTGCTGTTTGTCATATAATGTGAACGCGTAGTTTACACATGATGTACGTAACCCACGTGAGTTATCATTACAATTGCATTTCAGGTGTCTCGGAGTTATCGAAATATTTCAAAGACCTCTCTCTTCCATTGACTTTATCTCGTTCCGGTCCACACAACCACCATATTTTCCTCGCCATAATAATTTTAAGTAAACCCTAATGAAACCCGTACAATCCATTAGTGGCTGTTTTGAAGCATATCTTTTGTGTCTGTGTCCGTATTCCTTCTGGAGTGCAATCGCAAGTTACCGTTTGGCTGTTCCTTTTATCCGCCATATTTAGGGAACGTGACAATCGAATCAACGTTTTTTTCATTCTCTTGGATTTGGGGGAATAACATCTGTTTGCAAAACACCACTTTGGAATTTTATTACGTATTGAGTGGTCAGAATCCTCTTATAGTTTGAAATCAATTGTGATTATGAATTTCGTTTTCTGAATGGTGCAATACTTATGGCCAGTACTGTGTAGTTGATGCTTTCCTTTAGTATCGTTGATTCCTGCCTGTATATTCAAAAGGCAATCAAGTCAAGATTTTTTTTTTCGAATGAAATGGTAATTCATAGCTTTCTACTCTTTATTCAAGGTTTGACCAATTATGTCTTTTTTTCGGTACTTTTTTACACATTCTAACACTTTTCATATCTTCTCCCTGTATAAGCATTGCTCCACTCTACCCTGATTTCCAGTTAAGACTTTCTTAGATTTTTAGTATGTTATTTTTTATGTTATTATGTTTTTACATACTATGTTACGACCCCCGCCCCCGGTCACTTAAGTGTGAAAGAAGCTGTAAATGTGAACTAGTTTAGACTCTGTTAAGATCCGTAGAACCGGTGAAATATGCGTTCGAAGGTCAAAATATAAAATCCGACAACACTTCAGTGAGGTGGAAATTGCTTACCACATTCGTTTTTAGCAACACATTGTCATCTACTCGTCTTGAAGAAAGTGGTCATCTGCCCACGCACCGAATTTTGTGTACGGTCGTTTGAATACAAGTATCATGAAGCCGAGAACCCCGTATTTCTTGTTTGTTTATGGTTCGATAAATATCCAGAAAGAAAGGTTTGCAAAATTGCAGTCATTTCTGATAGTGTGTTTTCGTGTTAGGGAGTGTGACCAAATGTTTGTACATGCATCTCAATGCCCCATAGTCACTGTGTTCTAATTCGGACTGCTCTGGTCAACTCAACTCAATTTCTACTAACGATTGCCAATGCGACCATCATTTACCAGACTTGAAAAGTCGGGCAAATCTGAAAAGTTCGTTGGCAAGAAATGGTGATTTTATTTTAATAAAGAATATTGTTGGCAATTCGTTGGAAATTTGGCTAATCTTGCTAGCACCGTGCTTACCGTCGATTCCATTCGCAGTTTGTTTGATTTTTAAATATTCAAATATCTGCAAGCGCTTTTGAACCATTAGTGCAATAAAAACCCCAACTATCCAATATGTCATAAGTCATTAACATGGCATCATTCGATACCACTGTGCCTTACAGCTTGCATCCCACTTTTCCACCTTGTACACCCCTCCACCCCATCCACCACCCGCACACCCTTCCACATCCACACCCACACGCACTCAGCGCGTGCACGCACGCACACACCACCACACCACAAAACACACACACACACCTTATCAATATAGAAGCAAATGTCTTCAATTCATGGGATATATTGATGGTAAACCATCTTTAATAGCCGATCATACCAACCTATCAATTAAATCTTCTTACATCTGCATTAAAAATGAATGTATTTGTCTTAATTGCGAGAAGTGCAAAAACGTATGTCCACTAGACAGAGCGAGCTCCTAAAACCAGAACTTGAAATAGTAGCGCGAAACTTTACAGATGGGTTTTTTGAAAACTTTACATCCTTCGGGTCCAGCCCGTCCATTGCAAAACCGTCCATCGCAAAACCAGTGGCAATTCATTCTTGCATTTCTAGCTGAAAACAGCAACAACAACAACTATATTTGTGTTCCACAGAACACAGACCTTAGCCGTCAAATTTGACCAACTGGGCAAAATTGCCTGAACACCGATTCAAATCTGTATACAACCCATTGGTTGTTGCTTTGGTTGCTTTCTATACATGTATTAGATACAATACAGACCATCATTTAAATGTGAGGGGTCCTTGGCTTGGGCTTATTTGTTCTCTCTCCCTCTCTTACTTTCTCTTTTCAATTTTCTCTGATTTTGTTTCTCTCATGCTTCGTTGTTCTGTCTGATCTGTCCAGATCTCTTTGCTTGTTCCCCCAATGGGCAGACTATGTTGTGTTGTTACTCCCTTTTGTCATCCCATCCATTTTCGGCCAAAACTTAACATTTATTTAAATTAATCACACGTGTATTCACATATCCATCGTCCATTGCACCATTGCATAGAGTGAATTGAAATGTCTGACAACACCATTTTCGGCTTCAAGGGACAAACAATGTCAACTTCGCACATATTAACCTCAGTCACGACTTCAGAGTACGAAGTACCATCAGCTGGGTAGGTGAAGTCGAAAATTAACAAGGCAATTTGACACGTTGAATGTTCCAATAATATTCTGCCTTAAGAGAGTAATAAGACACTAGGTGCATGTATTGCACTGTTAAAGCTCATTTTCACAAATTTCAGTCCGGAGAACTGAAAATTTGTTCGTTTAAAAAAAATTGGGTCCGCATGTTGGTAATTCCCTTCTGCATAGGCCACTGCGTCTCAATCGGATGGATGATCGGATGTGTAAAAAAAATGTGTAATTTTTTTTCGGATA
The DNA here is from genome assembly GCA_023653785.1 of Ophioderma brevispina. Classification (NCBI taxonomy): domain Eukaryota; kingdom Metazoa; phylum Echinodermata; class Ophiuroidea; order Amphilepidida; family Ophiodermatidae; genus Ophioderma; species Ophioderma brevispina. The sequence continues at coordinate 44,865 of JAMKCH010002699.1, forward strand.
CACCTGTACATATAAAACCAGACAGTGATAAAAAGGACTATCAACTCAAGTATATTACCATACTCATTAATTGCGTTTTTCTCGAAATAACATTCCCACAAGAGAGATGCCCGAAGCTTCAGATGCTGTCCAATGTCCGTCCATTCCATTGTATTAATAATTTGAGCTTGACCAGAATCCCCTAGACCCTCCGTGGGCGGAACTACGCTTAAAAACCGGTCACATTTAGTTATAAGAACAAGGCGAAGGGTATTCAATTGGGAGAAACATCATGTCGAGCAAAGACGAAGTTCTTCTACAGGCGCAAAACAGTCGTCGTTTATTTATGGCATTGGCTTTTTGGGGGTGAAGGGTACTATATCTCATAAATGTGTTGATTGATGATTTGGACGTGCAGCATTATCATTATTTGTGGGTAATCTTGCAGAAGAAGATTCGTTCATCTGTTTGCAAAGTATAGGATCCATGGAGTGATCAACCCCACGGAGAAGTCTGAAACGGCGCGATTACAGTAATATCTGTGTGATAAAGAAATAGGGAAAAAATCAAATCAAACGCACACAAATGGACGCTATGCCTCACTATATTACCGTCAGTCAAACGGCGGCGGTTTGCAGCTTACAGCTAAGTATAGGAATAGTGGGGATCTGAAAATGCCCTTAGGAGGCAACGCATGATTAGGAGAACGGAATGTCTAAGTTATCTTAACCCATTCTGTATAAAAAGTTATCCCACAAAAATCAACAACCAAACACTCGGTTTCGCCCTATGTGCAAATTCAAATGTTTGGGTTGGGGGCATACGTTACGTATGAGAGCAGGTCAGGCTCTTCCAGTTAAAAATCCTAACCCCCTATTTAGGAGGTAATGTCTTACAAAGTTCCTTCTATTTGGAAGAAGCAATTGGCAAAATTTGTCAATCCCAGACACGCTTTTCTAATTTATTTCCATCAGGGATCAGTGAAGGCTTTTTTTTCATTTTTTTCGATTGAAAACCAGAATCATTTGCAGTTGCCCTTTCTCTTTTGTACCACATTTCCATTTCAGGAATTAAAGTTGATCCATGATTTCAAATTTCAGTCATTTCATCGGAGGAGAAGGGGGGTGAGGAATATAATCAGAGAGGAGCTTCATATGTAAAACGGACCTGTCATCTGATCATAACAATTTACATTCATCTACAAACGAATCAGTTCAAGGATAAAAGCCACTACTTTTTATAGTATTGTTTTACATTTTAGATTTTGTTTCTGTATAGCTGTTTCCAACTGTGTTATGCAAGTTATAGTACCGAGGTTTTTGTTAATGCTTCTTGAGCGTTCCTCTGGATAAAGATAGATTGTTTTCTTAGAAATATTGCGTGCCCGAACCGCGACTCATTCGCTAATTTAAACAAATTTTAAGAAATATTACACCCGGCTATATAAGTCAAGAAAAATTCATTGACTGTAATTAATATCCTATCTTGTTGTTTGCTCTGCATTACTATTCATAGAACTATCATTCTTATCGTACTTTGACATTTACTCCCTTACGGCCCCTTCCTTTTTCATTTGCACGGTAAAGAGTTACGGCACGTTTAGTCGTTTAACTGCTGGTACTAACCAAGGTGAAACGTACAATTCCCATAAGAAACGTGTTAAACGATTTATCTATAAACCAAAAACTTAAATATAAAATGGGCGTTTACAAGGGCAAATTTGTGCTCCCTAATTGCGCCTCTTTGGAGCGCCTAAATTATGTCAAAGGCTCGGAGGGACGCTTATACATCTCTTGTGTTGGCTTCCCAAACATTCACTTGTAATTGCCATAGCTAGTGAAAAGTCACATTCGAATGTTGGTACAATATAAAAGCTATGTGAAAACATGGCTCCAACAAAAATACCAATTTTCTTGCAGGGACTTCTTATTCTGTCATATCAGGAAAATATGAGTTTCCATATGCGATTCAAGACTTGTTAGTGTTTTTTATCATGTTCATTTTAAAAGTCCACATTTTGAGAAAAAAGGGGACTTCAAATTTCCAAATCTGTGAACTATAAGGAAACAAGGAAAAAGTGTATACACGATTTATTACCGGATTTTCTCCCAGGGCTCTAATATATTTTTTCACATTGTATATTCAAAATATTTGGAGGCGTTTTTAAATGATGATATAATCCACGTTTTGTTTATAATGATGTCTGGATATTTAATATAGTCAATATACCGTTGTTACAAGTTGTTTGTTTGAGATTTCTGCGTGCCTCCTACGGGGGGCCCTTTAACTGACGGTAAATTCTGGCGAATTAAGATTTTAGTTTGCCTTTCAGATCATCCAAAGCATGCCAATAAGACAATAAAGCACCTGGCCATGGTCGACTGTAAAGTTAGGGCGAAAATTGGAGTGATTGTATGGACCAAAATGTAGATAATGGCAATAAAAGCTCGGGGGTGAGGACGGTCCATCACCGATGGAACGGGAAATTTGTAATGGCAAGAAAAGAGATCACGTGATAACTTAAAACAACTTTTTGTCGCACCGTTAATATTGTGCTGTTTGTGAGGCAATGTGAACGCGTATTAGACATCTTTGCGACGTTTGATATGTCATATTTCAGGAAAATGACAATCAAATCAAAGTTCTCAACTTCTTGGATTTCTGGGGAATCAAACATGATTTAAGAAGTATTGTGTGTCAAGAAATCGTGGTATTTTTAATCAATTACTTGATTATAATTCGTTTCTGCATGTTGCAATACTTTTGGCCAGTGGTGTGTATATTGACTTTTTTGCTGATTCTGATTTTTGTAATGTTCTCTATTGTAAGATGCGTTTATGAGTCGTTTTTATTTTTGTTGCTTTGTTGTTCATGGCATGTTTTCTGCGATATTTGGCAAATTGAGCACGGCCTCTCTTCAGTAGGTTATTATGGGGCAGATATTTGTTAAGGTTTGCTTTGATAAATATTTTTAATCCCAAAAATGGGGGATCAAAAACCTTAATCTAGATACGGGGTGACACAATAAAAACTGTACCCAAAATGAAAGTGATATTTTTTCAACTTTTTTTAATTTGAATACGTGGATTTATTTATTCATTAAGAATGGGTAATTGAGCATTTTGCCTGAAAAAAAAATGTTCATTTCGTGGAGGGGTTCTCAAGATTGGTCCAATGAACAATAAGATATGGTCCACTGACAATAAGTCAGCAAACAGATTGTCCACGGAGCATCATTTTTCTTAAGATGGATATCCCCGATGCCAAAATCGAGCAGATCGTGTCCTACCACCCCCCCCCCCCCCGCCCTGCTAAACCAAGACTGAAAACTGGTATTTAGCACAACTGCATCATGCTATGATTTCAGATTGAAAAAGCCCTGTTGCCCAATTCAATTTTATGGGTACTTATCGTTTCCATAATGAAATACCCTTGAAAAAGTCTGCAAAGGTCGAAGGTAAAAAAATGATTATTCTTTCTCAATGAGCACTTCAGATGATTTATAGGGGAAAAAAAGAAAAAATTTCTTATACCCCGACGAGCTATTATTATTTTTTTTCTTGGCAAATAAATATAAGACACTGATTGTTAATTGAGAACACTTTTTGTGATTCGACCAAACAGTTTTAAACGTACGTAATAGGAATTTAAGAACGAAACAATCGTAAAAGGTATCTACGGCAATTAAATTGGCAATTGAGATCCTTATGTGATAAATTAAAAGTGAGCTATATTTTAATCATCTAGAGTGACACGCTTAAGCATTCTTACACCTACGGCATAGGTTTACAATGCGACAAAGATTTATATCTTACGTGAAAAACCGATTTAAAAATTCATAAGTTTTCGTTGGTGACGTGATTCTGCTATTAACATTTGCAATCTACAGTTTTGTACTTACACGTAACAGATAGTTCATGCTGATAATGGATTAACGAAGATAGTGTTATTTAAGGTGTGTTTGAGCCAGTTTTTTGATGAAATTTTGATAGGCCGGTTAAAAAATAATATTGACCAATCTCTCCCCTCTGAGTCTCCGGGGGTTAGTGCATGTATATTTTACATTTCGTATTTAATACGTTCAGTAAATCATTTCGCTGAAATAAAATAATAAACATTATGGGTGAGATAGATCACTTTCACAGGGTTTTGGTGGTACGTCAGTTAACTCTACACGTGAAACTTTTTAAAATATAAAATGATCCATATTTTCCATCTATGCGGCGGTATCAGACTGGCCAAAATTTTGGACATCGGAAAAGGTATTTTGTTAAAAGTAGGCATGTGTTTATTTTTGGTATTCCTTAAGCATTTTATTGTCATTTTTTCATTCCAAGCCGATGTGTAGGAGCAAGGTATGACTTCATCAACAATATGAGATGCCAAAATCAACCTAGAACGATTTCTGCCTTTAAGAATACACTCGTCTTCAGAGCACATTTGAAAAAAAATCAGGATTTTGAAACACTTAGAAACAATTTTTATCAAAACTTCGCTTGTCAAAAGTTACTTTTTGAAAATTCATGATATTTGATCTGGGATCAGGGAACCTGGATTTTAGAAACTGGAAACTTGGTTTTTCAAAATTACCTGGGGTTCGTCCGCGAAACTTGAATCGTAAGTATATACCGTTTAAATCATGTTAACTTAATCGAGAGCTTGTTACGATTTCTACAAGTTGTGACTTACGTGCGTTCGCGAACAATTGACGTTAGACATCGTAGGACCACCTCTCCGCATAACTTAGGATCATTATTATGTGTCGTCAATTTGGGTGTAATCGTGGGTGCAATTATGTACGAGTTGGTGTTGAATGCCGTTCTAGTAAATCGATTAACGGATTTTACAAGCGTACGTGTGTTTTGGGGTGAGCATAGACATATTGAAGCTGATAAGTACTCGGACTACCCCTCGCGTATTTTAGAATTCCTGCTGGTATATGAGAACTGCGTTCAATTAGATGTATATTGAAGTATATTATAACAATTAAATTATATCATAGCATTGGCCTATCGTGTTACTATTACCTGTGTACTTTCGATAGATATTAGATAGGCCTACACCGGCACAGAAAGAAAATGGCTTCAAAACCAAAGAGGGTGGCTATTTTCTCATTGGGAGTCTATTCTTGTAGGTTGGAAAGACAAAAAATATTTTACTTAAAAAAATAAAAAAGTAATATAGGCCTATATCCAATATAAAATTAAAATGATATGAATGAATATTACGGGCAAGGTAAATGCCTGCAGCCAACATGAAGAAAGGTCTGTTAAGCAATTGAAGAAATGACAAGAGATAAAATTACTAGGAAGAAGACTGACACTGATTTGGAAAGAGTTCAACAAAAACTGTGAATTAGCCAATAAATGACAAAAGGATTAGGACTGTATGTATAACAAAAATTTCGGACCCGGAATTTTTATTACACAGTAGCTATTGCACACAGCACGCGATCAGTATGTAGATAGCTGCTTTTGTACACGCCAAAAAATCGATTTGTTAAAAAAATTAGGGACACCCGATCTCGGAAAAGCTCTGGAGTCAGCCTTGAAATGAATCAAGGAGATAATATTTGTATAGGCCTCTTTCCTTTCATGTTCTTCTTTCTTATCCCTTTTCTTTTCTTTCCTTATTGTTTTTTAAAAATATTGAAGAAATGAGAGTTTCTTTAATGAATATTAAAAGGCCATTTTGATGGACATGGGGATATAATATTACAATGCCTTGCCTTAAGAAGACAATGCTATATGATTATTAACTTTAACATGGTTAATCTGTTTTTGTGAATTATTCACGATTATTGCTTCAATTGCGTAATTACAATGATTATTCAACCAACCTGTCCGTAGGTGAATAAATGAACATTGTGACTTTGAGATGCTACAAGGCACTTCGGGGTAACCTAACGCAGTTGTTCTCGAAATAGTAGTTTATAAGCATTAGTACACGCATAATGTGCCTTTATTAATTTTAATGTGGGCAAGATTCGACGCTGCAAAAACAGTGCTTAGGAATATGGTGACAATTTAGTGTTTAGGTATTAAACATGTAAAATCTCTAAACATTTGGCGTCACATGGTCAAACACTAATGTCAAATGCCAAAGATGTGTAGATTTTAAACAGTTTAGATATTAAAACAGATATTTGCAAAATAAGTGTGTTGTATATGTGTGTGTGTGGTGTGTGTTGGGGGTGTGTTCGTGGTGTAGGCCTATGTTGTTCCTATTTTATGTTGCAGTGTTAAATAGTGTTGGTTTGATTGTGATTGGCTTCTTTTACACTAGTTTTAATGTATTTCTGCTTTGAGATTGCTAACATCCCAGATTAAAAATCAATGTTGGGCCACTGTCGGTCCAATGCCAGTCTCAGCATGGACCAATGTTGGCAAACGCCATTGGTCAAACGTTGTTTTGTCCAAGGGCCCAACGTTGGAACCAACATTGTCAGGGCCAACATAGGACAATGTCGAGCCGATGGAAAAAAATGCATTTGGGCCAATATCGGACCAATGTCGGGCCAACGATACTTACTTTCTTCCAACCAGATGCTTAACAGACAGTTATTCATAATTTGTATCATATAATTTTGTAGGGAGGGATGTAGAACATTTCATCCCTACTTTTGAATAATGTAGGGAGAAATTAAGCTTACCACCTAATGGTGAGTTACAATTAAGTAAAAAAAATGACAGTGAAAGATGTTAGCTGGAAAACAAATGTGTATTCTGTGGTTTCATCAAGTAAAACAGGAATACTCTCTCAAACTTCGCTTTTAAAGCCATTAACAATCATTTCTGTGTTAAATAGAATCAATTGCGTCCAATAATTAAGAAAACTTGCATAGGAGCTCAGGAGAAGAATAAAAGGATTAATAATCAATAATTTCATAGGAATATATGAGATGTCCCAAGACACGCCCAAATTCACAAATTGGGCAAGATTGGGCCAGCGTTGTATGCCAACAAAGTTTACAGGTAAATTCAATGTCACACCAACGTTGGTCCGACGGCGGCTTGCCCGACCGCGACCGACCGATGATTGCCGGATTGCCCAATGTAGTCGGTGCAAAGGTGGAGGCCAGCGTTGTATTGCCAACAACGTTTACATGTAAATTCATGTTACCCCAACGTTGGCCGGAAAGTGGCGTGGCCGAACCGCGACCGAATCGATCATTGCCGCATTGGCCCAATGTAATTTGCTATCTGGGATAATTGTTGTATGATTGATTTATTGTTGATTGCATTCAATTTGGCCGTTTGGCCGCGATGTGCAATGTTAAATAAAACCTTGAATTGATAAATTTAGAAACGTGGTGCAAAATAGCGTTAGAAGGGTATTTAATTTCCAATCACCGTTTTTGCAGTGAACAGTATCAACGACACTCCGATCTGTCCACTTTCCACGAAACTACGAGTGTGTTACGTGTACTCCTGAACCACACTTAGTTTAATCGTAAATCTGGCTACTCATAAGACACAGTACCTAAGTCAAAGTGTCACGCAACGCGAAAAAATCTTAGTAGTAACCTACGTCGCAACTAGGGACACGTTCAGTCTTACGATGCTTTCGCGAACGAACCCAAGTTTCTGAACCACGTGTTTAAAGAATTGGTTTCTCGAGTAATAAATGTGGTTTTCGAATTTGATAAGCGAGATCGATTCGAAAAGCAATGGTTATTATTTAATTGTGCCGGAAATACGTGCCATAACAAGTTGCCAGACAAATGATATCCAAAACAGGTCTGTTGATTTTCTCGTTGGTTAGCTGCGAAACTTTCGGGAATCACTACGACACAATTTAAAAAAAAGGGGAAAAAAGCGTGCGATACCAAAAAACAGGGAAATTACTTTTATGTTTGTTAAAACCATGAGTTGTCATTATTTTGGAACACAGGTGTGAGTTAAGTAATATGTCCGGAGGTATCATATAGTCCAGGCTCCATTAGACGACAACGGAATAAAGCGTGAACTAATCTTGCGTGAAGAGTCACGAATAGAGTGCCCTATGGTTAACATTGTTCACGGACGAGAGCCCAGAGGATATATCTCCTGCCATACCGGTGTCATTTCTGTAAAGAAATAATGTACTTTATACCAATATTAATAATAAAGAAATAATAACGTAATAATTTCAACTCAGTGCAATATTAAACGGCCTTTAATTCTCATCATTCGTCGTGGGATTCTCCATTAGTGTCGAATCAGGATATATGGTAGTTCTGAGAAAAAGGCGTTTGAAAGTTTGAGTTATTCATGGAATGTGTGTAATTAAATAAAATAAAGGGGAAATGGCGTATTTACGTGGGTATAACTGATGCCAGTATTAAAATACCAAGAAGCAACTGGTTCTTATTCGAAATAGCCACTGAATGTGGTTCGATGTTTTGTTCAAACCCCAAATGTTTGATGCTGTGCCTAAGGAGTCGAATACGTATTAGACTACATGAAACCCGTTGATTCTAATGTTGGTATGGTGAGATTACTATAGCTACGGGTTTACTATTTTAAAATGATGATGCCGATGATGCCACGATAATAAGAATAAAAAACGATGGCGGTGAGGACGGTGGGAAATACGATGAAATAGGGGAAACATCGAGCTTGACGAGACAAATGCTTGCTACTGATCGATTTGATTGATGATGATGATTGATGATGATGATGTGGTGATGATGATGATGATGCTGATGATGATGATGATGATTGATGATAATGATGATGATGAAGATTACGACGATGACGATGGATTTTTTACCAATGATGATGAAGACGACGACGATGAAGATATCTATCGCAATGTGTTTGTTACAAACCCATGCACATTTGTATACAAAGGAAATTCCATAAGCGGTTAAAGTCGTTCGCTTAAAATATCGTTCGTTGTAAAATTTATAGCGCAGACAACGAAGTCAGGAAAATTAAACCTCTTAACCAGTTTGGTCCTTAAAATTAATATCTTTCATTAGTCGCCACTATGTTTTTTACTCATTTTGCAGAAAAAAACATAAATTTCAAGAGTAAATACGTTAGAAAGAACACAAAAATTTAGGGCATTGGTTTTTATATAAAAATTAATAAATAGATGCTGTTGTAACACACAATAAATATGGCTAAAAACTGTTCAAAAATTGAGATCAGAAAATTTAAAATGTACCTGGAATGTTCATAACTCAAAAAGCTTTTGGAGGATGAAAGTGGTCTATATTCTCGTTTTTTTTAAATTTCTCATTACATATATAGTTACTATCTTTTAAAGTAATGTACACGCTTAAAATATATACCAAACTGCAACGAAGTGCATTGAATGGTAATATATCATAAAATTAACATAATCAACAATTTAGAGGGCAACTAACGGCTTATACCAAAAACACCTCCACCCCCCAAAAAAAAATACCAATTTGTTCCTGAAAGGCGATTTTTAAATGAGATATATTAGTAATTATTTAGTTTGCAGAATATCAAAGGTAACATCAAAGAAAATTCAAACTTTCGCAAAGGTTTACAACTCATTGTACACGGTTACTAGTAGGGGTGGG
>JAMKCH010002700.1:0-36059 GCA_023653785.1 Ophioderma brevispina
CTTGGTTGTTGATATAATTATGCTATATGACCATAATCTTTATCATTGAATGAATAAAAATAATTGCTAAGCATCATAGTAGGTAATAGCGGTTAATAGGGAACTTTTTATGACGAAAAAATATTTGTAGAATTAGTCATGTTGGGCGAACACGAGTTAGTGTGGGATGTCTACCTAGCCCAAAACAACATGGATGTTGAACTCAGACAATGCCCCGGACAATGCAGACATTCTGCAGCTACACCCCTGCTGACAATGGAAGGACTTGTCATTTACGGTACTTACGGCCCCAAACCATTAGATGACCCCACAAAGGTTATGTATCTGTTATTTCTAAACAATGAGTTTGAGCAATAGTATATTCATTAATCAAGAAAAGACCGGTGTAGAAGTAATTATTAGTCGGTGGCCTCATAGTACCGACCATCAACAGCGGTAAGGAATAGGGCACTCAATTCAAATTGACTATTTCACGCACATTATTTTTTAACGATTGTTCGTTATCGTCGATGGATGCCGGACTATGGCTCCCGGCGACGGTACGATGCTTCACACCGGCCTTTATAACGTATTTCAACAAAATATAGGTGGCCTCAAGTTTAGGCTGTGGACTATACGAAACGTTGCATTTGAAACTTGGCCCAGAACCAGTAGTTTACTTTAGTTCAACCTGAGCCATAAAATCTTGTATGTGTACCATTTTTTAATTACAGGAGACATTTCGCACATGAAGTACTGAAAGTAGGGGACTTAACAATGGCAATATAACCCAAGTTTCGCGTAATGATTTCTTGATCGTATAACATAACCCAAATGATTTGTGGTAACGTAAACCTGGAATGGAATCTTGGTCACGACAGAATGGCAATTACTCAGAAACAAAAATTACCATTAACAAAGTGTATTTCTGTTTTTGGATAGGTGTTTGTTATTCATGTCCCGGATAAGTTTCCATGTCACACGTTATAGACTAACCACAAGAATGCATATTGATATCGGTATCATGGAAAAATATTGGTTGACCCCTTGACCTGTCATGGATCCGAATGATCATACACGTAACACTCAGGACAAGGACTAGGTATTTGCATGTTCAGCAGGAGGATATCTTGAAATCCATAAAACTAGTCTATTCTTACGAATCAAATCATTGGTTGCGCCATCGAATTTTTATGGTACTTCGTCGCCCTGATTCGAACCCCAAATGCCGAATAATATAAAACTAGATGCCAGAACTATTTGAAAAGGGTCAAGCGTGGACATAGCCATTGTTTTTAACATTTTTAAATTTTATACTTATTTTGTAATATCAACATATTGTAGTGTTGCCAAACAGTAAAAGACTGAAACTTACTACCACAAATACTAACTAAATCATTGTTAGCTCCGTTTCTTAACAGTCGCCTGCCCGGAAATCAGGAGATATTGGATTCGAATCCTGGGGCCAAGGAAATGACTCTGAAAAAAACGCGAAAAAAAAGATGAAGATTGAGATAAAATTTAATATCTTAACAAGGAAAGATCTTAAAACTTGCTTACAAAATTATGGCCCAAGCTTATGATCTCTGCTTGAAGAAACCGGCAGTTTGTAAATTGAAATTAATACCATTACTAAATAATTGTTCTTATTCAGGTAAACCAACTGAATGTGTCCCAGAACCTCTAAAGTGGCTACAAATAACACTACCTATTTTCCTACGTTTATTCCTAACATATTATTTATGGATATTCATAAAAGATAATGTGTAAGCATCCTATCTCTCCTATTGAAGCTTCCAAATTTCAATTACATTGGCCAATATTAGGAAAAAATGTATAACGAGCGAACATTTATATACCTTTTTGTTTGTTTCCCGTTATCTTTTCAACGTTGGTACTCAAAATATACAACTGGACAAAAGTCCAGGCCACAGCAATGGATGGTAAATACAAGACTATAGACATGCATTTTGAATGTTTCACTGTTTTTTGCCAGACAATGTTACCGTTGTATTACTAATTCTCCAATGGTCAGTAATAGTGAAAATAGGGAAATTCAGTCGTACACATATTTTGCTTTGGTGTTTTGGAAATAAAATGCTTTAGCAGTTGCCCTATGTCACTGTCCTGAAATGTCATTTTGACAACGCTTAGTAAGAAAATGACATCTGATGATGTTCATAGTCATAACTAAATACTAGAACACATGATCCAGGCTAAACACCTATGTTATGTCTCGCCATACATTCTAATATATGTAAAAATTTGAACGCAAATAGGTTCACACAATGAGATTAAAGGGAATGAATTTTGGGAAAAACTGACGTGAAGTCTTTTTTTGTTTTTGTTTTGTTTGTTGGTTTAATGTGATAAATATATTCCCTTATATTTTAAACGTAATTAACCAATTTAAAAGGTAATTGTTTAACAATTTTAAAACCAGCAACTTAATTTTTAAAACTGAAGTAACAGATAAGATATATTTCAAACAAACAATAAAATTGTAAAAGTTATCTTTTTTTATTACACAAATGCTTTTTTAAATTTTAAATTGCCAATATCTAAAACTTTGAAGGCACTATACACTTGATAGATTTATACCTCCGAGAAACGCATGTTGCATTAATTGCATTAATATGAAGTTTGGTACAGAAGATTGGTACACATTTCTCCCAAAAAAAAAAATTAATAGTCATATTTCAAATTCTTTTTAAAACATGATTTTTATTTTTGCATATATCATAAAAATTAGCTTTATTGTCGGTTTAAGGTTGCCAGGGCCTAGGCAAAGCAACTTTAAACATCTCCGATTCAGGTTGTTTGTGTGGCTTATGGTTGAATATTATCCCATCCAAATATGTCCCACTTTAAAAGTTTTTAATGGCACCATAGTTTTTGTCACACAAGCCATTGTTTAAGAAAAATGATAGGTCTGACGTTGGCAATTACAGGCCTGTCAGTCATTCTCACTGTGGCTTCAAAATTATTGGAAAGGGCTTCCTATGTCCAGGTGATAGCTTATCTAAGAGGAAAATAACAATCCCGGTATAGCTTCCAATCTGGATTTTAGAGGGTCCTATTCAACTGATTCGTGCCCATTATTCATCTCACTGACTACATTCATTGCAGTTATCTGAAGGTAATTTATACAGGTATTGTGTTGATTGACTCCAAAAAGCATTTGACCTGTCGATCATGTCATTCTGTGCATGAAGCTGGGGCTATGGGAACGCCTCGGTGGAGTGGTTTAAATCCTAGTCGAGTGGTAGAAAAAAAATTGTAAAGTTGGTAATTCCCACTCAATCCGCTCAAAATCACTTGCGGATTCTCACAGGGGAGTATCCTCGCCTCTATTATTCCTGTGCTATGTGAATGACAGGGCCCGTCAGTGTCACTGCAAATGTTTACTCTAGCTGATGCTAGTTGCTTGCTTGTGGCTGGTAAGAACCCTCAATACATTGCTGATAGGTTGGGTCAGGAATTGGGCTTCCTGTAGACAATGATGGTTGATAACAGCTGTCATCTCCATCTCGGCCAGACTGAAGCAATTTTGTTCGGTACCAAAGACGGTTGAAAAAAAACACTCATTTCTGTTGTCTGCAATGGAGAACCAATCAAGATGCAATCAGTAAAAGTAATTAGGATGTCACCACTTGATGAAAACCTTCTAGCGAAATATAATTGCTATTAACATCATCAAAAAAAGCTGTGCAAGAATTAAATCCTGTACAGGCAGGCCAGTTTTCTCAATGAAAACAATCGCAAGCGAGAATACTGTGCTCAGCATTGATCCATGTCATTTGATTACGCTTGTTCGGCTTGGATATTATCTCTATCTCAAAACCTCAAAAGGCGTTTGCAAACAATGCAGAATAACATGATTGGTTTCTTTTAGGACATGGGAATAATCGTTTCCCATATTGGGCAAGAAGTATTCAACAAACATCGGTATGCTCCCGTTTGTGACCGCGTTGTCCAACTAAAGATTAAATCATGTTTTTTTAAAATCGTGCACGGTATCTTTCCTGATTATCTTGCGGACCATTTTACCCGTATTTCAACAATCAGTGATCACTATACAGGAATAGATTTACATTTTGTCACTCAAGGACCAGGGGGGCATGAGTTTACTTTTTTCAATACTGCTATCCATCACTGGAAATTGTTGACGAACAGTATTAAGCAGATTAATGGATTTGAGGTTGTTTAAAGATTAGTGTTCAAAAGCACCTTGCAAAAATTAAGGCTAAATTAGCGATCACGATCCTTTTGTATATGGTTAAACAGGGGTTTACAGGTGTTTGTGCATTGTGCATATATTACATTTCAGTTTGAGTGTTTTTCTTTTGGTATGTCTGTGGGGCATTTTTTAATTGCAGGGTGGATGTACAGGTGGGTGAATGGGAGCGGTGGGGGGTGTGGGTGGGTGGGTGAGGTGAGTGAGTGAGTGAGTGAGTGGTGGCGTGTGTGGGCGGGTGGGGGGGCGGTGGTTGGGTGGGTGGTGGGTGGGGCGGGCGGGCGAGCGAGTGATGCTTGGGTGAGTGAGTGATAAGTGAGTGAGTGAGTGAGTGGAATGAGTGGAGTGATTAGAGTGAAGTGAGTGATTGTGTGATTGAGTGAGTGATTTGTGAGAGTGAAAGCACTGTTGTATGCTGATGTGCATGATTTTTCAATCAGGTGGTGCATAGTTTTTGATGTTATAATTTATATTTAGATTTTATAACATTGATTAAAATCTATATGTTGTCTCGCTCCTTGCATTAAGGACCCCAATTAAATTAAGCTTTGTTTATACAAAAGGATTTTGGGGTATCCTTAGTACTCAATATCTGGTTGTATATCAATCCTCCATTCTTGCCGATTTCATTGATCTAATGTTTTACCAGTGATTTATATGTATATATTTTTGCTTTAATGTCATGTGTGCAAATGATGTTGTATCTTTTGATGAGTACTGAATAAAATGAAATGAAATGAAATTGAAATGATATAAGTTACACACTTGTAAAGTGTTTAGATAATAAGAGACACTGTTCGGTTACCATGGTAAACAGGAGAGAAAACATACGTTCGAGTTGAAAACTCTATGGACTGCAATATATAAACAGCCTTTTAAAGTTAGGTTCAAGCAAACTTTTAAAAAGTAAATTGATTACAGAGACGGGCTAAAAGGGTTAGATACCCATAAAGTTTAAGATGCTGGAATGAAATATGTACAAATCCGATCTTTTCTCTTAACGTTACTATGCACATGAATTGTATTCTGTAAGTGGCCTATTTTTCAATAAGCCCTCTTTGGAGTCGTGCAAAGATGGACTTTAAGAATGGGGATGTCAAGTTTCAAGAAATGTGAATAGATTTTAGTCATATTTAAAAAATGTGAGATGAAAGACAGCACACAAAACCAGGACGTGGCAGTAATCAGTAAGATGTTGACAAGTATATTAAAAGTACTGCATGCGTACAAATCCACCAAGAACACACGTCGCGTTTTGTGTTCAGGGTCTCCTGATTGGCTCTAAACAGTAAATACAATGTACTATGCTAAGACTTATTCGCATCAAAGTGACATTTGATCTGCGCATAATAGCGGCAAATTGATGGAAATTTTGGCAAATAATAATTTATTCACACTACTTTTAATTCTACACGAGCACAGAGTGCCAGAGTGTGTAATAAAAAAAAAAATACTTTACTTTTAATTAAGCTTCACTTTTTGCCACTTTCACTTCACAAACACGCATAAAACATTTTACTCAACATAAAAGAGTGAAAGGTGAATTTTAAAGCCATCTAATGGTGAGTAGGAGGGGGGACATGATATTAGGTAAACATTAAGAAGGATTTTGTTAGACAGTTTTTTAACACTAAAACCCCGGTTCCGCCCGGAGGAAATGTCAAACAACTAGAGATCACGTGAGCAGTGTTTGATTTAAAAAGTTTAAATATTTTTTAGATAAGTTAGAACATATATTTCAGACTGCAGTGGTTCTTTGGTCCCAAGGGTTTGATCATTGTGATCCTTATAGAAAAACGAATTTTGATCGAAAAACCAAATTTAAAAAACAATTTAAGGCTTTACTTTGGTAAAATAAGTCTTCTCTGATACTCGTAAATTTCAATGCAAGAACAACAAACATTTGCTCATAAACTAAGGTTTGCCATAAGCGATGAAAAAAAACAACAAAAACACACACACCACCACAACTCGCAGAGCGCACGCACACGCACCCACCACACGCACAGAATTACAAAGTACATTTTGGGGTTTTTCTACAATAAACAATCTCATTAAAAAGTCACATTTTCCTACTTTTTTTCTTAATAAAAAACACTCTTCGTACATAGAGTACACACATTTCCTTATATATATATATATATATAGTAACATTTTTGTCTCGTAAAAAGAAGCTTTTTTAGACATTTTTATTCAGATTCAGATTAACTTTATTTTCATTCAGAACATGTTTCATATGATACAAATACAAAGCATAGATGATACAATAACCAGGTATTTTAGACAAGAAATAACAATTCATGATCATTGTAATAGTTGATAATATACATTATTCATGTTAGATATGATACAAAGCAATAGATAATATGACATAGAAATTTGTAATCAAATAACTCACGATCAATGATATAATATTGATAATATAAGTAAAGCATGACAATAGTATAATCAATAGTCTATACACAAAAAATGGAATAAAGGAACAATGTAGGAGTATCATAAGGGCAAGTCTGAACGAGGAAAGATCAAAATAAACCCCGGGGGGCTTTAGCGTTTGATCCTACCCCTACTTATAAAGAACAACATTTGAAATCATAGTCAATATAGGGACAAGGACAGACAACGAACAGGACACAACAATACAAAACAAGGACAGACTAAGGGTAAACAAGGTGTGATCCTAAACAGAATAGCACGTTAAAGGTCCCAGGAAATGCAAATAGAATTGATGTGGTTGGTTTCCAAGTCACAATTATGGAGTAAAGCATTCCAATTATTTAGGTTGGTGATGACATCATTAGTGAAACTATTGATTTTTCAGAGAGTAATAGAAATTCCAGGTGACTGGTGTGAATCTATTCATGACACTGACTGAAAATCAATAGTTTCACAAATGATGTCACTGGTAGTGTATTCTTTTTTCTGGCCCTGTTTATTGGAATGGACTGTCCCATAAAAGATTTGGAGTAGGTTTATCATCTCATTTCCTGGGACCTTTAAACCAAACACATGTAAAAGCAAAAAAAAAAAAAAAGTACATAAGAAACACTATTCGTGATTATAATTAATAATTAGTCGTTTCTTTTATTTAAGTTTAAAGCTACTTAAGGTTTTGCATGTTGTAAATGATTTGTCAAGTTTTATTCCAAACTTTTGGACTTACATAAACAAATGAATTACGGGTTAACAAAGAAGTATATTTAGGAGTCTGGTAATGAAGTGCATTACGTGTATTATAGTTGTGTAGTTCACTGTTTTTTGTGAAGAAGCCATTGAAAGAATTAGGTAGATTATTGTGAGAATAACGGTACATGAAAAGCGCTATTTGGAATTTATTTATGTCAAATATGTTCAGTGTTTTTAAGTCGTAAAATAATGGTTTGGAGTGGGAAAGATGAGGCGAATTAGAGCAAATGCGAGTTGTTTCTGTACTGGTCCATGGGCATAGGGTTTGGTGTTTGGAGTCTGTAACAGCCCATGCAATATTACAATATGAGATATAAGGGAGTATAAGTGTATTATACAGTGAGACAGCGGCGTAGCTAGGATTTTCATATTGGGTGGGGGGGGGGGCAGTGTCGCATCTCAACCGAAAAAAAACAGAAAATGGGTAGGGTCCAGGGGCGAAGCCCCCTGAAAATTTTGGGTTTTATATGCTTTAAATGTCTTCTGAGGGCTAATTTTTGTACGATTTTGTAAAATTTACTTGTCGCACGCTGTCCATTGAACTTTAACCTATACTTTGCCGACAATCCGGCCTGCAAGTGCCATGACCTGAATTTTTCAAGTGAACCGACGGGCTCATCTCAACCGACGAAATCAATTATTGGGGGGGGGGGCGGTCCCCCTGCCCCCCCCCCCCCCCCCCCCCCTCTGGCTACGCCACTGCAGTGAGAATGTTGGAGGGGAATGTGTGTTGAAGTTTCTTAATGATGCCGACACCTTTTGAAATTTGATTTGTGATTTTGGTGAGATGATAATGCCAGCTTAATTTAATATCGATTGTGACGCCTAAAAATTTCGTATGGTCAACGGGACTAATGGGAATATTGTCAATATTGGTGTTGATCCTGTGTTTTTTGTGTTTTCTGTTTTTGCCAGTGTGGAAGTGGATATAATTAGTTTTGTTTGTATTTAGGGACAGTTTGTTGGCTTTGAACCAGTTAGAAACATGATGGAGTTCACGAGGATGATGAGCGTATTCATGTCCGGATTTGAAAGGAAGATGTTAGTATCATCGGCAAATAGTACATAAGAAAAGTGTTTTGAAGCATTGGGGATGTCATTCACATAGATAAGGAAGAGGAGTAGACCAGTATAGAGCCTTGAGGAAGACCGCATGAAACTGGGAGGCAGTCTGAAGAGTGGAGATTAAAGGAAGTAAACTCTTGAAGATAGTTTGAAAGTAGTTCAAGAGGAATTCCATGTACACCATAGAAGTGGAGTTTAGAAACAAGAATATCGTGGTCGATAGTGTCGAAAGCTTAGAAAGATCAAGGAAAATTCCTATAGTGTGAAGCTTTTGGGAGAGAGCGAAGAGATTTGTGATATATCTCAAGAAGAGCAAGATCCGTGGAGTGTTTTTCCTGAATCCGTATGGTGGTCGAAGGATGTTCTTAGCCGAGAAGAAGTTGTCAAGTATTGTCGATGGTAGGAGAGCCACATGGAGAGCGAACCGGAGTAGTTTGAGAAAGAGTAGGGATCTTCATTGACCGATGAAGATAGGGATGACTTTGGCAATCTTGCGGGCGGACGGGAAAGACCACACTAGGGACAGCGAACGGTTGAAGATAGGCAAGAGGTTTGGAGATAATTGAGCAATGGCTCATGACAAACACCGGGATTTACATCATAAAACCCAACACCCGGGACTTTTGCCATTTTTAAAGGTTTGGGTGATTTCGAAAATTTCTTTTTCCGAGATAGGCGAGAAAAAGATAGACTTATTAGGCAATTATGAAAGAAAATCAGTGAAGGCCTGCAGCAGTGTTTTGATTTTGTGGAAGTTTCGTGCCTATCTCGTCAAAAAAAATTTTGCTGGCAATGTCCCCGTGGGTTTTGTAATTTTTTGTGTCACAGTCAAAGAATATGATGGAGTTTTTTTTCCTTGATGTTTGTAAACCACATTTCGTTAACTATCCGCCAAGTATTTTGGATATTATTTTTTATGGATCTTAATATTTATTATCGTAGTATTTTTACAACGAATACGTATTGCATGAGTTAGTTTATTTCTGTCTTAATGTATTCTTTTTAATCTTTTCATCGCGAGATTTTATATATCTTTTATACAATTTTTGTTTCCTATCTTTGATAGATTAAACAAACGTATGGCCAGCGTGGCCAATGCAAACACATGTTGAGGCCTCGTCTTTGTGGACTGACATGTTTAGCTTCGTCCTGTATGGACTGACAATGTTGGAGTCGTCGCTTGTAAGTGGGACTAACCGTTGAGGCGTCGTCCTTTAGTGGACTGAACCATTTTGAGCTTTCGTCCCCCACCCCCCTGTAGTGGACTGACATGTTAAGGCTTCGTCCTGTAGTGGACTAACCTGTTTAAGGCTTCGTCCTGTAGTGGACTAACACTTGAGGCTTCGTCCTGTATGGACTGACAGTTGAGCTTCGTCCTGTAACATTTGGACTGACATGTTTGAGGGCTCGTCCTGTATGTGGACCTGACAACGTTAAGGCTTTTCGTCCTGGTGTGGACTAACATGTGAGCTTCGTCTTGTAGGGACAACATGTTGAGGCTTCGTCCTGTAGTGGACTAACCTTTTGAGTGCTTCGTCTGTAGTGGGTACTGACACTTTAAGCGCTTCGTCCTGTAGTGTACTAACATGTTGATGCTTCCGTCTTGTCGTGACCTAACATGTTGAGCTTCGCCTGTAGTGGACTACATGTTGAGGCTTCGTCCTGTAGGCCTAGTGGACTAACATGGGGTTGAGGCATGTTCGTCCTGTATTGGACTAACATTTTGAGGCAGCTGTCGTCCTGTATGGACTAACATGTGAATGCTGGCGTCCTTTAGTGGATAGCCACAGTTGCGGCTTCATCCGGTAGTGGACGACCAGTTGCGGCTTCATCCTGTAGTGGAATAACATGTTGAGGCTTCGTCCTGTATGGACTAAAATGTGATGGCTTCGTCCTGTAGTGGACTAACATGCTGAGGCCTCGTCCTGTCGTGTGGCGACATGTTGAGGCTTCGTCATGTAGTGGACTGACGACTCGCGACGACGGTGATCACGATGACAAGGTGACGATTGGATTTTTTTTTTGTTTTTTTTTTTGGGGAAGTTGATGATTAATGATGATTCTGTTACTGACTTTTCTAGGATGTCATTTTCTATGCAGTGTTTGTACTTTGTTTGATAACTGGACTGGCATAGTGGTCATCCCCGAATATGCATCTGCACGGTGTCTTGGCGGATTTCAAAGTATGGCGGTGAGTTTGTGGGCAATACCCCACTTTTGTTGTGTGATTTTGTATTTGATTTTTCCATCTGGAAGAATACCTTGTATTGGGAAGTTTTTTGGCATCCCAGACCGTCTTAACCTGATTAAATAGTTGGTGAATTGGACAATAGCACAGGCCAGCACAGTGATGTCACTGTATTGAAGGTAACCCTGGTCGTCAGATTTCAAAGGCTTGTCAAAGACCTTCAAAATTATGTCCGTTAACCGCAACAAGGATCGCCGAAGGCCTGTGTCGAGGGATTTACAGTTCTTAACACTTAGTGCCTCGGGGGCCCATAGTACCCAACATTTGATTTTTTTTGCGAGGTCTCAGTTACGCAATCAAATTTTTCAAGGAGTTTTTTGCTAATTGTCTGATTATGAATACGCTCTCTGATACTAAAAATTTTTTAAATCCGCCCACTGCTTATTAGAATCATTAGTTGGATCCCTAGGACCCCCCCCCCCTTGTGCACTAAACTGAAGTGAAAAATCAAGATTTTTACTATTAAAAATTAAAGTAAATTAAATTTTGGGATTTATTTCTTTATTTAGAAAAATTAATTTATACGTTAGAGGCAATTAATTAATAATGAATAGACTTAAATCAAAATAACCGTTTATATGCTGATAGTCAATACCTTTAATTTTGTCATGACGTTCTCTTAACTGTGTAAGTCCAATGGGAAAGACCAAGGTGATTTTAAAGTTTCTGAAAAAAATATTTTCTTTTTAAAAGTTGTTTTTTGAACATTAAAATACAAAGGGGTATAACAGGAGTATGATATCATAATTAATTTTGGTTCTAAACCGTTTATTGGATTTGCTGATGATAGAAATGTGCGAACCACTCTTTTTGGGAGAGTGACTTTTCAATTGCCCATAGGTCATTGGTCAAAGTTCGGATTTTCATTTTTATTGTGGGTATGTGGTCTTACGTGACCCCCATTTACTTGTGTTAGTGTTCATGATCAAACTTCCATGAAAGTTGGTTATCTGGGTTGGGCCCCGCTAAAAAAGGGGGAACCCCCCCCCTTTGGGCCACTAACGGAAGTTTGTTTTAGTTTGGCCCCTTAAGTGGAGAGGACAGGAGATTTTTTGAGGATCAAATTCTCTCAATTTTCACTGGATCGTTCGTAGACCACCTACCTAGAACGGTTCGAAGGTTATTGCAGCCAACAAGTTACAAAAGAAAACCGCAAACCCTGTTTGCACTTGCCTGCCATCGCAATCGTCCCCATAGAAAACCATGCTTTGACTTCTGTCGTGCACGATCAGAAATTGCCAAATCATCATCTTATTACATAAAGACGGCGTATTCCCGGCTATTCCCTTCAGTGTTGATCTAATACACTGGTCAGCATTCCAAATATTCAAAAAACCGGATTCTCAAAAAATTTGGGCGCTTCTTTCTGGAAATCTCCTCATGTCTCTTTAAGTGTTAAAGGAGAGGGCACTGTAGCATATCGTGCACAGAAATTCGGGACTGTGGCAACTTAAAATATGCGAAGCCTGATGAAAGGCTGCTGATTTCAGGCAATTAAATTATGTACTTTTGACTGAAATTGAATAACCTAAAAATCCGATTCCTTAATAAGGCATGTCTTGCAATAGTATGTTTATTTATTTCAGCAATATTCCACTTTAACCATTCTGTACACAATGAAATTGGAATTTAATAATATCGTTTTTTCAAGTTTACAATGATGTAAATTAAACCTTGCTTTCTGTCAAGATTTACTGGTGTTTTTGAAAATTACTACGAACACCTGAAGGCCCAATAAAACAAGATCCTTCGTTTTGGTTCGACGATGCTAGGTGTAATACCATTGCCACGACCTTAGCCAAACGTACGCACTTCCCTTAAGATTTGTGCAAAATTGGACTCACTCCTACTATTATTGATTTTAAGTCGTGCACTCGGTAACAATTATACTATCTGGTATTATGTCCAGTTACGAAGCAGTGTAAACAAGGCGACTACATTTAGGTTCCGATTAATTTTAAACATCTTTGGACACATATCTTTCGGCAGAAGTGAGAGGATACTGCCCCTCACTACATTCTGGGTAACATGCACTGTCTGGTTCAGTATACGACTTCGCATCGCATGAATTTGAATATTTAATAATGCGAATGATGAATACACAACTCGTAATAGCAAATAGGAAAACATATCCCTACAAGACCGCTTTATAGGGTTGGGGTATTGAAGGGGTCGGGCCCCTTACGGTCATGGGATTAATTTATTTTTTCTTTCGTGTAATTAAATCTAGTATTAAAGTACTGGGACATAAATCGAATTTTGAAGCAACTAATTCTCATGTGTACACATATGTCAGGTGCTTATTGATACTTTATATTGTTCTTAAAGAAGATTACAATGCTTGGTTGTTGATATAATATGCTACATGACCATAATCTTTATCATTGAATGAATAAAATAATTGCTCAGATCATAGTAGGTAATAGGGACAATTTATTGACGAAAATATTTGTAGAATTATTAATGTTGGGCCGTAAAACGAGTTAGCTGTGGGATGTCTACCTACATGGATGACCCCACAAATATTATTTATCTTTTATTTCTACAAATTTATTTTGAGCAATAGTATATTCATTAAATCAAGTTTAAGTTGAAGTAATTATAGTCCGCCGGACTCATAGTCCACCTGGACCATCTACAACGGTAAAGAAAGGGTACTCAATTCAGTTGACTCTTCACGCAACATTAATTTCACACTTTGTTCCGTTATCGTCTATGGAGGCCGGACTATGGCTCCCGGCGGACTATATCTGCTTTCACACCGGCTTTATAAGGTATGTCAACAAAAGTATAGCGTGGCCTAAGTATAGGCTGTGACTATACGAAACGTTGCATTTGAAACCTGGCCCAGAACCAGTAGTTTACTTTAGTCAACTGAGCATAAAATCTTGTAATGTGTACCATTTTTTAATTACAGGCAGAACATTTCGCACATGAAGTACTGAAAGTAGGAGACTTAATCCATGGCAATATAACCCAAGTTTCGTAACGATTTCTTGATCGTATAACATTAACCAAAATGATTTGGTAACGTAAACCTGGAATGGAATCTTGGTCAGACAGAATGGCAATTACTCAGAAACAAAAATTACATTACAAAGTGTATTTCTGTTTTTGGATATAGGCGTTTGTTATTCATGTCCCGGATAAGTTTCAATGTCACACGTTATAGACTAACCACAAGAATGCATATATATATCGGTATCATGAAAAAATATTGGTTTACCCCTTGAACCTGTCATGGATCCGAATGATCATACACGTATACGTCAGGACAAGGACTAGGTATTTGCATGTTCAGCATGAGGATATCTGGAATCCATAAAACTGAAGTCTATTCTTACGATATCAAAATCATTGGTTGCGCCATCGAATTTTTATGGTACTTCGCCCAGGATGCGAACCCGTATGCCGATAATATAAACGAGATGCCAGAACTATCAAAAAAGGTAAGCATGACAATAAGCCATTGTTTTTTTTAACCTGTCACATTTAAGATACGCTGAAATATTGATATGGTGATGTCACATGCTGCACAGACTAGGTACCAATCAATACCACAAGACTAACTTAATTCATTGTTAGCTCCGTTATTAACGCGCCTGCCGGAAATCGGAGGAGAAGTGGATTCGAATCCTGGCAAGGAAATGACTTCTGTTATTTCTTGACCACCCGCGAGAAAGAATAAAATATATCCAAGAAATTACACTACCATAGAAAATACCGAAAAAAAGTGAAGCTTGAGTAAAATTTACATCTTACAAGGAAAAATAATCTCAAAGCTGACTACATATTATGGCCAAAGCCATTTTCTCTTGAGTAATGAAGAAAAGAACGGCAGTTTGTTAATTAATTAATTACCAGTTTATTAAAATTGGTTTATCGCAGTAAACCGCTCGGAAATGTGTTCAAGAAACTCTAAAGTGGCTAAAGAGATGATACTACCTATTTCCCTACGTTTATTCCTTAGCATATTATTAGGATTTCATAAAAGATATTGCAAAGCATCCTGACCTGTCGGTTTGAAACTTCAAAATTAATGTACATTGCTCATATAGGAGAAATGGATATAAGGAAGCGAATAGTTGATAAACATGGCGTTATGTTTTCAACGTTGGTACTCAAAATATACAGGGAATACAACTTTCTACGCTAAAATATTGTTTCTTTATATTTTTTAGTCAGACCATAGCACGGGGTGGTAAATACAAAAACTAGAGAATGATTGAAATGTGGAAAATGTTGCCATACAATTCCCGAAAGGCTCGTATATATTTAAAAATATGGAAATTCCGTGCGAACAATTTTGCTTTGGTGGTTTGGAAAGCAAGCCATATTTCAGAGTTGGGGCACTGATCATCCAGTTTATGTGAGCAGTTGCCCAAGGTACTCTGAAAATGTCAGTTGACAATTGCTGGGACGGATGATTCATGTGATCATGTTCATAGACATAGTCTGATAAATATACAACAAATCGCATTCTTTTATCAACTTATCATTTATATTATTGTTTTATAACGTTCAAACTTGCGTATTTATTCAATAGGGATCACAATATTTTAAATAGATAGGAACTCGATGACTTTTGGAAAAGGGGTCGTCATTGAACAACAAAATCAAGAAAGATACTGGAATATATTTAGAAATATTTAACAAGACGGGAGGTTACGCGACAAACAGAGCTGCCTTTGGACCCAATAGTACCGGGTTCAAATCTCGGTGGGTCCTGTGGATTTTTTATAGGTACTCACTTCTGGATTTATTTGTAGAGGAGCTATTGATTAAAACCAGAATGCCACTCCCCTCATTTTCAGATGGGCAACCGAACCATCAAAAGCTCTCTGTCGTTCCCCATTGTGTGGTTTCGTCAATGTATGGAGGTAGAACCTGGCGCTGTGGATTAGCTGCTGCCGTAGTAGGGTTGCGTTGTCTCTGTCGTTGTTATTGCGCTTTGTAAAACTTTCGGAAAAGGCGCTTACAAATGTTAAAATTATTATTAATAGCGGCAAATTATTGCCACATTTTAGCACAATGTATTTTTTTCATATCTAATCCTAATATGCAAAGCGTGTTAATAAATCAACTTTACTTAACGCTCTCACTCTTTCACTTTTTGCCACTTTATACTTCACAAACGGCAAAACATCTTGCAATAACATGAAAGCCTTGAATGCGACCTTTAAAGGCTACTGAGTGGTGACAGGAAGGGGGAAGGATATTAGGTTCACATTCATTCGTGAAGGGTCTTCGTAGACAGTTTTTAACACTAAACAGAATACCACCCGATAAATTTCAAAACGACTAAGGCCGATACCTGAGCAGTGTTTGGCTATGTTGGGTAACTATTTGTAGATAGGTGGACTATTATATTCAGGTGGCTTTTCCTTGGTCCCAATTGGTTTTGATCACGGGCTATTCCTTCGAAGAAAAACATGTTTCAAGAATAAACCAATACTTACCAAAGCAAATGATTTTGTCAAATTTTTCTCTGAACTCCGTATTAATCAAAGCTATAAAATATAAGGATAGCAGCTATTTGTTGAGAAAAACTCAGCTTTGCCCTATACGACGTATTTTTCGTATGAAAGGATTAAAATGTTCCATGTAAAGAGTTAAACATAGACTCGTACATCTATTTAAACATATTTCAGTTCAACATGATTAGTGTTCATCCATTCTTAAATTGAATAAATGTGATTACTCTTCTAAAACCAAATCCAGCCCAGCCACCTATACACAAGAGCAATATTGTAAGATACAGATTGATCTTCTCCTCTTGAAGGCAATGTGTGTTCATCCTCCAACTTATGCCTGCTTTGTAAGTGAAGATCATTAATAGTATTCTTTTTCCATTTACTTGGCAGTTATAGATAATTCAGATTTTAATGTGCCTTCTTCATAAAACAAAACACTACCTCTGGCGAATTGACTCTTTACACTAACAATACGATCATCGTAAGTTGAACTTAGAATGCTTTTAAGATTTTAATCTTGCATTAACCTTGATTAATGAGTGGAATTAAACTAACAAGTAAAGCGTTCTAGGAGTTACGAAATGTATAGACAAAGCATTCAGGTTGCTCGAAACAAACCTTCCTTTCTGTATCTCATCTACATGTTTCAAATATCAATTTGCCACATTGGAACATGTGTTGTACAAATATAATCAATTTCCAGAATACTCAATTAAAGAAAACATTACAATTAATGTTTTTCTTGAGGGAGTCCTCATTTTATAATGAACATTTTTTATATAGTGTTATCTAATGGTTGGTTTCATACCCGTCGGCAGACGTCTGTCGACGCTATAGCCTTTCGAACATCTGGCGCGTAAAGCATGTTCGAAAGCTGGCGTGATTAGGCCACCAGGAACATCTGCCGATGAAGGTATGAAACCACCTTTAGTTGTTCCTCAAAATAGGGGATTACTATGCTCTCACGACCACCCTTTCGAAACCCTCTAAGTAAGGGATATGCCACGCAGTGAACGTATTTGAGGGATTTGAACGTGAGAATGGCGAACATTTGATTCTTCACGCAGTGTTACTCATAACAGCAGGGCGAATTGAATTGACAAGTAGGCCCAAAAATCCGATTTGTGATACTAAATTAGTCATTATGGCTATTCTGATTTGTATACAATAGCTAAGAATGAATACCATCAAAAAGAAATCATGCTTATATGCTGTAAACACAATTTTTTTGGATCCCCACTACTCTTAAAACAGATTCATTATAATTTCCAATATAGACATGTTCCTCAGAGAATGAAAAAATATAAGGAGTGCAAATGAAATCCTACCTTATGTAGGAATGTGTTTTAATGCTCCTCTTGTTAAATGCTTAAATCAAACTGCACTAAACCACCCTTATTAAAAATCTTAAGCTGATTAGAAGTCATCAAAATTTCCCGATACATCTGTGAAATCTAGCTCTGTCATAGTGCCATTTTAAAAACATGGCATCAAAATGTTAAAAATTTAAACCACACTTGGTTATCGCTACGAAAATTTCGAATGTTTTCCGTGCTACTGTTTTCGGGTCTTTGACATTTAGATCCTTGTTAACAAACTAACGTGGTGGTGAAACATTAACCTAATGTTGAACGATATTTCATTTTCATGTTTTAGATCGAGTGAAACATTTAACGTTCGCACATTAATTAGATCCTTTCATGTATTTTAATGTAAAAACAATCTTTGAAAGTCCACTGGAAATGTCAAGTAGTTTATCAAATGCTTCAGTTCGATATTATTATTGCATTTTCAAAATTTCAAGTACAAAAGAATTGGAACTATTGAAACGCTTGCAGGTATCATCGTAATGGCTTTCTGCGAATTTAGTTCTTTTTTATAACCTAGGTCTCGTTGTTGGCCTTGTAATTCAAACTTAGTTTTTGTTAAAAAAAATCAATTCTAGGATTTAGAACATGTAAAATGAATGGTATTTTTTTAATTAAAAAAAATACCAAACGAAAACGAATTTAATTATATCGTCGTGGTTACGACATTAGTGGTCGTAATCTTATTTTTTGGTCAAATAAGTTCATAGCTGATTCTGGTTGGCATTTTTATGATTCTTTTAATTGTACCCAACCATTTAAGTGAAATTACATCTCCCACCCAAATAGCCGATCGAATACCGCCCATTTGTATAAAGCGGGTTTCACAACAATCGAATTCGTATTCAATAGCGTTGTGTGTCCAATATTAGCACGCTAGACGGTAGACAAAAGAGACCGATGGCAGGAGATCTCAAAGTACCCAGATACCTGCGAACGAATACGTTTCGCCGCTGGGACACGATGCTACTTCAGTGATCACAATCGATAATAGGTATGTCAAGATTAGGCAATCGGGTGAATTTTACCTTTCCTGTACTTCATGAGGGATTTGTCATGTTATGTCATTTTCACATTTTAATTTTTGTGTTTAAATTATGTTACTTGTACTAAATTGAAACCATACGGTCTTGGTGCGTCGTGCAAAGAATTAATCCAAGTATTAACATTGTACAAAAAAAACCAAAAACAAAATTTAACACTTTTAGGGGGAATAGTTATAATAATCCCCATATTGCCAAGGGGAGGAGTTACACCACCACCCCAGTTAAACTTTCCCTCGTGGCGCAAAAACGTTAAAAACTTTTTCGGTAAAGTCCTTCCATATATGGCCAAATCTACCAAACACACGGAAGCGCAGATCC
The DNA here is from genome assembly GCA_023653785.1 of Ophioderma brevispina. Classification (NCBI taxonomy): domain Eukaryota; kingdom Metazoa; phylum Echinodermata; class Ophiuroidea; order Amphilepidida; family Ophiodermatidae; genus Ophioderma; species Ophioderma brevispina. The sequence goes on from JAMKCH010002700.1 coordinate 18,921, forward strand.
AGATCGGATCCCGTTCCACGAGATCCTATCACCGGAGACCGTTTATAGAATTTTTTTTTTTTTTGTTTTATAATAGTCTTTTTTGCCTGTACTTGATCTGGTGGAGAGAGGAAAAACACTACAGAAAAGACCCACCAGACCCAAAATAAATCACATAACAGAATTCAGTGTACACACCTACATTCTACATACACATATACTTTTCAAAAGGTTCGAATACTGAACTTCCACCAAAAAAAGTTTTATCAAACACTTCATTTCTGAAGTTTGTGCGTGTATCAAAATTTTCTTCCAATTCATATTTTGCTTTCAGCTCCTTTCATATTTTTAAATGTTGGTAATTTTTCGAGTAATTTTTTTTATATAATATTCCCATTTTTTATAATCCACATCCTTAGTGGTATTTAAAGCTTTGTTTTGGTAAATTGGAAGACATCCAAAAATAATATTTTCTTCTTTTGTTGAGAACTAAAGACAGACGACATTTATATTTGTAAGACTATCAGGCAGTCTTTCCAAACTTTCACAACTTTCATCACCACTTTAATCACAGTTCAGAAATAAATGTTTATAAAATGTTAACACGGCTCAGCGAGTGCGAAAGTAACGGCGACCTTTCGAAGCGTAAAGTGGCCATATGTGACGCGTAACCTTTGTTGATCGAGTAGACTGAATCCTTCCGTCGTTCAACATATACGCACGGCCCCTGCGAGGGTGCTAATGGTTAGACTGAATCCTTCAGTCCTCTAATAACGCACGGCCGTTCCCTGTGTGCTATTCGAGACTGAACATCAACGTGCTCACCGTGGAGGGGTTTTGGTCATGAATAATCATGAAAGTAAATACGTCATTGTGCGCAAGCGCAGTTTTGGAAAATGGCTGGGCGCACGTGGGTGATGCAAACACTTACAAAGCGGCAAATTTTGTTTTCACTTTCATGATTTGTTTGTACTGTCATGATACCATGGGCAAAAAGTGAAAAAAAAGGCGTTACCACTTGCATTTAATATGGCAGTAGAATTCTTCTGTGGTGTTTACTACTAGTTCGAAACGATCTTAGCCCGCCCCATCAGCACTAAAAAAATTATTGTGCGGTTTCTTCTAAACTAGTTTCCTTCGTCACGGTCTTACCCTTGATTTGTTTAGGTTTTTTAAATGTAAGCCCAGGGCATGGGGAATTACCCGGGAAAGCCCCGTCGATCTTGTTTTATAATTCCGGTTCTCTCCTCCGGTTCTCAGTGATTTATGACTCAGTCAAAGAATTGACTGCACATAATGTCAGCAAAATGTCAAATATGGCTGGGCTGAGCCTAGCCAAACAAGTCTCAAGACAAGCTTCGTCGGTTGTCAACTATAGCCTGGCCCTGACAACGTCTATGTTTCCAGCCTAGCCGCCTAAGTGGAGTGGAGAAGTTAGGAGTCACAACGGCTATTTAACTAAAACCCCAACACGTAGAACGACTACTAGCGTTTCCCGGCCGTTGGTTAACCGATATTTGTTTGTTAGTGATTAGATGTATTAACAATTCCGTCCGTCATTGTTCTTGAAATTATACAACCAGACATTGGACTCCCTAGATTAATTCTAAGCATGGAAACAGAGGGAGATGTGTTCAGACTCAAGTCCAATTATGCAAATGTTTACCTATCAAGCATATGTATTGATGTCGACCAGGCAACGACTTGAATTGAACAGAGCAAATTATGATCTAGCGTGTTGTAAGTTTAGTATATTGGTAATATTTTTCCCAAAGAAAAAAAGCATTCTCCCCATAGCTTGACACGTCATAGCCCGGTCGGGTGTCTAAGTCAGAGCAAACCTCGGACTATCGCCACAGCTGAAGTGGCGTGCCCATGATCTTTTTTGAGTGGGGCACAAACCCGAATATTTTTTCCCCTGAATCGTGGCATCGCCGATTTTGGAGATTTGTACTGACACAATACATTTAGGAGTTGCATCAAAATCCGGAAGGGGAGGGGGTGAAGTGTGGGTGTTTAGTGGGGGTAGTAACTACTGGGGGATGAGTCTAGGTGTTTAGTGGGGGGGAAGGAATATCAACCAACTCAAACTTATCCCGTGGTATTTAAATATTGTTGTGTAATTGGCTCAGCCTGCGGCACTCACTTCCAGGCGTTTTGGATTACAATTTAGAATTAATGCACCAACATGTACTTTGAAATTGACTGCACAGGTGAAAGTTTACATGCACAGAATTAAAACATGGAATTATTGATACTATCATGTCCCCTGGACTCGGCACATTTAGGCTAATGGACAGTCAGCTCAAATTTTTATTATTCAACATCCAATTTATAACATTCTATGACATAAGCTACAATTGTATACACAATCACACAAAGTTTTTAATTTCATGAACATGCACGCGTGCATCGCAGGATACAAAGGTTTACATGCACAGAGAAGTTTCAACCCATGGATGCATGTGTGCACATGGGTAATTTGAAAGCCTGGGTACTTATACAGACCCTCAAGGACCCAGACCCATGTTTTTGCAATAGTATGCCCATAGGGTAACTGTAACAAAATGTTTCGGTTACTAGTGCTAAAACCAAACCATATTTTTAGCTTGTAGCATAAAAAGGGTTTGGGAAGGGGTCAGCCAAAATATTTTGGCAGATCTGAGGTGAGGAAAAATACAAGGTTTCTAATCCAAATGCAGTTTGATGATGTGAAAGATGTGGGTCGAGGCTGAAATTTGGGTTGTGCCCCTTTAGCATTTTAAAGAGACAAACGGCACATTTGAAAACAGTGCTCCCTCTAAATTTGTCAAAATTTATATTTTTGGCATGGTTTAAGCTTTAAAATTTTACATTAGCCCCACTGAAATTTAAAGCCCAAATCGGCGCGCTTTGGATACACATAAAGAACGATTTTTATAATTAATGTCGGCGGCGACATTAATTCAGCAGACAACGCGGAAATGGCTTGCCACCAAGAAAACACAACATGCTAGAGTTGATCTTCACGGCATGCACCTTCTTTGACCGTTCTGTGGACCTTTGTGGTTTGAAATATCCATGACCCCCCCCCCTACAAGTCTATGATATTCATGTAACAGAGCACATTGTTTTGATTTAAATTACAACAAACGTTAAAAGTTAGCACTCAAATTCCCCTGATGCCTTTACCTATTTATTAATGTCCCTATCTGTTTTGGGGGCAATGTTCTGTTTATGTGTAAAATATACTCATTCTTTTAAATGGCATGGCCTAGACTATCATTTGCAATCAAATTAATGAATTTTCATATATCCTGAAAATATGCCAGGGCCGCTTTAAGGGAGCGAAATTTTACGGTGAAGTGCACTGGCACATTTTCAGAATTTTCTTTCTTCCATTTCTCACAAATTATCTAGTCCTAGGCCATTGGAAGAAATAGAGAATTATATTTTACCAAAAAATAACATAACCAACAACTTTATAAATCAACATTCAAAAACGCAGAACTGAACTATCAAAAGGTGCTTGTTCCGATTGTTTTTGGGCCCCCCTCCTGATTTAAACAGGAGTAGTATTTTTCTCATTGTCCTCCGGAAATTTCAGCTTCCAACTCTTTCTTTTTCAATACTGACAAAAACACTACTGTGTTAATGGTTAACTATCAAAATTAGCACAGTAGTGATAGGGCATTGCACTAGCCTTATCACGTTTAGCATCAAACCGCAAGTTTTGTTTTTCCCACAGTAAATTGTTGTCAACATATACAAGTGTCAGGCTTCCATATCAGTAGAAAACATGATAGATAAAATCAGAACAAGCCCTATTAAGGAACAGCAGCGTGCTCTCCTTATCACTCTCCTAATCAACCCAGAGATGAGTTGAAGCTCTCCTTAGAATTGATCCATAGTCCGCTCTCCATTACATCTATTTTGACCATTTTACCTTGCAGTGGTTTTGGCAGGATAATTAAGTCTCCTTGCAAGGACACAGACATGTTTAGTTTATATTTTGAATCTTCATAGATCTTCTGAATGCTTGCCAAAATTTTTTTTTAGCTGATCATCTATTGCGCTCCCCTTAAAAGTTAAGGAGAGGTCTTTGTCACTCTCCTGTGGCATTTTAAAAGCCCTGCAATTGGCTATTATACATGAATATCAGAGAGTCATATGAAACCATACAAGTCACAGAACAGTCAAACGGTGTATGCCATGGTAATCAACTCCAGCCTGTGTTTTCTTGTAACATCATTTCCGTCGTCTGCTGAATAAAATGACTCCTGGTATCTAATTTTTTTACAAAATCTGTCTGTTTACCCTAAGTGAGGGCGCTGATTTGGGCTAATCATTTCAGGTTGAGGGCTAAATATACAAATTTACAAGTTTTTTTTACTTTTTATATCATTTTTGAAAAACCTTGAAGATCTTGAAGGTGCCCTATAAAGTAATCTTTTAGAACTACCCTTTCTTTGTATTTTTTTCAATTTTTTTTTTCCAATTTGAAACCAAAATAACCATACTGGTAATTTGGGTAAATACCAGTATTTTACGTTGCCTGGTATTTTTACCTTGCCACCCTGCATACCTGAAAAAACGTTTACACACAATGGACCATTTGTTACCGACAATAATTGTAGGGAATGTGGGCAATTATATGATTTTTTTGGCTACAACATCAATGGTTCGCAATACAAATGAAAACTCATTTGCACAGGTTACAGTTACTGTACAAAATTGTTACATGCACGTGCAAAAATTTTCCTATTTGGACAATAACACTGAGATCATAAATCAGTAATGTTACCTATCAGTATAAGGATGAAAAGAGTTCTTGACTTATTATTTAAAATTTCAACATCTTTAAGTGAAATGGAGTGTGTATTTTGTTCACATGTAATCAATTTCAGCACCCCTCATGGGCTAACATGTTTACATGCATGACATCTGCAGGTAAGTAGTGAAGCTGAACATGCTCAGCCAAAAATAGCCAACATTTTTGCATGTGGCTTTCGAACACTGTGTCTACATTATATTTACGTAGCAGGACATGTAAAATTGCACTGGCATGTGTTGGCAACCGGCCCTTTTTTTATTTCACTAGCAAATTTATCACACCGATTGCCAATAAGTGCCAGTGAGACAGGGTTAAAGGCTAGTATTTTAAAAACTGTTGTTAAGAAGCATTACAAATTGCCATGGTTATTGTTTTGGAAGGCCATTAGTCAAGTGGGTTTCTGGCGATCTTCTGAGAAGTTGTTGCCCATGTGGCATAATGCTACGTATCATAGCAATGTGTGTTACTTCTTCGTCCTTAGGGTTTATAGTGCCCCATAGGTGTAGCATGTGTCGGCAGACAAGCCTTTTTTTTATTTAGGGCCTACATAGTAAATCTGAAATGCTGTCCCAAGATTTACACCTTGGTCCTATCCTAATACATTTCAAATTCATATCCTTCTTCAAAAGAGCTTGCTTCAAGTTAAGCCTAGGGGTGGCTAAGCGTAGCCTAGGCAGTAGGCTCCCCCTTAACTTCATGAGTCAATTAGAACCGAGGGCTGTAATAGGCTTAGCACACGATGTGAGTAGTGCTTTAGGCCTAGATTTAATTGTCTGCCAAAGCATTAATCTTTTGCTTTTATCACTCCAATTTTTAAGTCTAGCTATGTACCATACTTTCAATAAAAGTCACCACCGTGCATCACATCACATCATGTCGTCAGCCTAAGGCGATCATCCTTCATTATCTGCTATTGAAACAAAAATAACGAACTGGATTATAAATGCAAATAAACAGTATCAATATTGTACGGCCTATCCATAGTTTGCCAAAATGCTTCACCTTCATAAAAAAACTATAACAAAAATTAGCATATACACTAGCAACCATCATAATTTTAAGCCTTGTGAATAGCAACAAGCCCCCAAAAGTGACATGATGCGACACAATTTTAAGCGATACCTAGCGATCACCGCTACGATGTTGCACATTTAATTTTTAAGCACCAGGGCATAAAGGATTAAAGCCAATTTCTCCATATTTTCTGCTGGCCAGAAACGTTTATAACATTTACTCTGGGCCTAGCCCTGCTAATTTAAAAAACAATTTCTTGGCCAAGGCAGGGCACACGTGTGAGTTACTTGTTGGTGTGAATGTCTATGACGCTACATTAGGCCTACCGTGGCAGTGGTGCATAATTTTTTTTTTTTTTGGGGGGGGGCAGCCTTACTTGGTAACTTGGCCAATAATTGTTTACCCAACTATAAGAAGAATAGGCTAGTCTATATCCACGAGTAAAACTAGGTCGAGTAGGGCTAGGCCTTCCAGTCTGACGCTAGGCCTAGGTCGAGGCTCGGGCTAGGCCTAGGCTAGTCTAGGCCTACTAGTCTGGACTAGACCTCGTAAGCCACTCTCTAATCTATTCAACGTTATCAAGGCCCATATCGAAATTAGCCGAAACATTGGTGTTCATTAAAACAAAAACAATATTACGTAGTCGTTACAAAACCTACACCCCTGTAACCAAGGCTATAATTTTTCGGAATCGATTCTCGCAAGATTCTCGTAAAACTGAAACTGAATTTGCGTAATCAGTTTGAAGTCTCGTATTAGAAAATAACACTTTGGAGCGAATCAGATGATTCTCGCAAAATTTTGTGTTGGGGGAATCAAGACTGATTTTCTCGCACAAGTTTTATGCCGAAATTTCAATCTTAACAGCTCATTTCTAGCTAGGCATTTTACTGTTTATAGTCTCGCCTACCACTACCAAAAAAGGCTAGGCAAGGCCAATACATAATCCGTGCTGACCTCAGTCATGCTCATGTATAACCATGCCATAAGATTGATTGTGATGTAAACATACCAAAACCCGTCCATGTTCTGACCTGCGTATGACCTGATTGAACTTTTGGTATCCAGGCTCCATCTCCCGGGTGTGTCTATAATATGAAAGATTTCCTACTAGGACTAGGTTGACATGAACCAATTGACCAACCACTGCTAGGCTAGATTCTAGGCTATCTACACTCATGACACTACACCTAAAATTTTGTAAAATTTAAGTCAACAACAAACGACTGTTCCAGCATGCCCAGTAAAACATAAATGTGACTTGTGTAGTCATGGTACTTGGTAAGTAGGCCTACTCTCACCGTCACCGAGTTAACAGTTGAATCAGCTACTGCAGTAGCCTACTTATATAATTGGCAAATTTTGCAAGCATTGAAGGGGCGTATGACATTCGCCTTGACAATCGATGTGCGGTGAGCACAATTTATAAATGATTGCACTGTGACTGTGAAGCTGTGACAAGTTGCCGAATTAACAGCGACGTCACACAGAACTCCGTGTTCCGCGTCCATGTCCACTCATCATGATCAGACTTTGCCATGATTGGGTTTTGTCATGATATGGGTATACAATGCTGTTGCACTTTGTGAAGTTGTTATATATTTCACAAACATTCCTGGCTACGCTGCAATATATTGTCATGATTTGTTTTACCACTGTGTGTCATTAATCCGTGACTTGTTTTTCCCCCCTACAATAAGATTAATCTTGAAACTAAAAAAGCCTAAAAACAAATCGTATTTTGAACAGAATGAAAATTATTTTTTACTAATTTGATTAGAAAAAACCATTAATATATTTATGATTGAGCGTTATCAGGCAGTTTTATTTATAATTACGATATATCCTGTGTTGGGGAGTTCCTTACCGTCCGTTTTCGGAGTTTCATCACGTATTCATCACCTCGCTATATTTAGCTTTTTCTTTTTTCAAGATCAGCATGCAATTTCCCCCTGATTTCCTTTGATTTTTTCTCTCTAACCTCTTTCAACAACCTCACTGTTGGGCCAAAAAGCTATACACACAATGCGTCAATTTGTGTTGGGGTTGGCGGAGTTGTAAACCCTACTGCGCATGTCCCATCGTAACACGCATGTATCGCCTCAACTTTTTGCACGTAATTTTTCTCAGGCCCCGAACTTGAGCAACCGCCATCTGAGCCGCCCTGTTTGCTAGTTGCGCAAGGAGGGGCAGGGACGTCAGTAGTGCTATGGTGAGCGGCCGTAAACGGAATTGTGGGTAATAAAAGGAGCCGCGAACGGAGGACTAGGGACTCAGTCTAGTGATCGAGGAACACTTTACGCGTAACCTAAATGTACGCGGCTTAAAGTGCAGCGACACTAAACCAAGCGTGGACGCGTTGCGGATTCTGGGATCTTGCCCTTGTAGCCGCAAACGTGATACGATCTGGATCCGATCTTGATCCGATCTGGATCTGCTCTGCCATGTAGATTGCCCCCCATTAATCTATTTCACATCCTTTCGGTCATTTTGGGCGACACAAATGTGAAGGTACGGCGCCGGTCACCTGTTAGGGTCGAAGTCGATTGGTGGGGGGAGGTGGTTTCTATTAACTCTACTACCCATTATTGAAAATGCTCATTCTGATTGATCATTTTACTGTCTCTTATTCTGCAACAGATGAAGCCGCTAATTGCAATTTTCTTATATCTTTATTTTGATTCATTAACGCATACAAAATACACATAAATTAGGCCTATAACCGGAATAACTATACATACACAAACAAACTAATAAAATCATTGTTTTAGGTCATATAATAGAAGTAAATGTTTTGTAGTATCATCTAAGGGCTCATAATGTATCCTCTGTCAGATAAAAAAAAAAAAATAAAAAATATGTGGCGCCATTATTGAGTTTTTTCCCGACCTCGGGCACCTTATTCGCCCATAAATGAGTCTGCATTACCCTTTAGTAATTAGTTCATTTGTTTAAATATTGTGGCGCTAAATTATATGTTGATTAAATATATCGATTTTCCATCTTATTCGGGACCAAAACCTGCATGAAAATCCATTATTCCTATCTTTTTTTTGATGCAAAATGTCATTTTTGATTTTATAAACTTTATGGGTTCTGTTGAAATGAACAATTTGGCCAACTTGTTGAACTTGACAGTCATTGTGACGCCGTCATGTTGGAAGCAATCGAAAACTAGACCACCGCTATCAACTGGTACCAACATGAAATCTCTATTGCTTTTATATAATGATTCCCGCGGGTTTACCACTCCCACCCCTATTAAACTTTTTTACAAAAATAATCTTTGTAAGCATTGTGAAAGTTCTGTGATGTTACTTGGATATTCTGCAAACTAAATCATTACTATACATACTTTAAAAACATCGTCCTTTCCAGGAATGAATTGATGTTTTCTTTGGAAAGGTGTTTGTATAAGCGGTAGTGCCCTCTAAATTGGTTTAGATTATGTTCGATTTTACTATTGAGTAATTACCCATTTAACTGTTAATGTTCATTCAAGTTGGGTATATATTTTCAGTTACATCTTAAATAGGGATGAAAAATTTAAGAAATCGAGACAATATGGTTTTATAAAGTGTGTATAGCATTTTACCTCCAAAACCTTTGAGTATGAAACATTCCAGTTACATGTAAAATATTTTTCTGAGTCAATGTTTTAACAGTTCTAGCCAATAGTTATTTTGTGTTGCAACATGCATACTATTTTATGATTTTTTCTCTAACCACGCACCAATGTTTTGTTCCTTAGTAACTTCTTTACACTCTATTTTACAACGAACTATAGACTGTGAGGATGTTTTTCCGTGTTTAACCGCTATGGAAGTCGTTTTAATAACAAACTTTGCACTGTTTGTACAGAACCACAATGCAATAGGACAAATCGTCAAATCTGTCGTCCGTCCGCGTCTTCGCTCATCATCATCATCATCGCCACATCATCATCAAGCACCGGCGCCTCATCATTGTTGTATCATCATCATCACCATCATCACCATTATTATCATCACCCGTCCATCCATCATCATCATCATCATAATCATCAATCCGTCATCATCATCATCCATCATCATCACCATCATCGACCATTATCATCATCACCTCATCACAGCACCATTTATCATCATCCACCGTCATCATCATCATCATCTCAGCATCATCGTCATCATCCATCCATCATCATCATCGCTCAGTAGCATCATGTCCGTCGTCAAGCTCGATGTTCCTTAATTGCATCTTATTCCCACCAACGTGCCACCGGCCGATCGTATCTTATCATCTTGTCAATCATCGGCATCATCAATTTTGAAATTGTAAAAACCCGTAGCTACTAGCTGTAATCTCACCACAACCACATTAAGATCAACGGTTTATGCCAGTCGAATACGTATATCGACTCCTTAGAACACAGCGAATCAAACATTGGGTTGACAATCACGATCAGTGGCCATTTTGAATAGAATCATTGTTTTCTTTGTATTTTAATATTCATCATTTCGTACGCATACTAATGTCTTTAACATACAACACTTAAAATAGCCATTCCCTTTTATTTCATTTAATTACACGCATTCATAAGTAACTCAACTTTCAAACGCCGTTTCTCAGAACTAGCATTGATGGATCGAACAGTATGCCGAACCCACGACGATATTATAGACGGTAAAATAATGTTTAGAATTATGGACAAAACAAGCAATTAGATCGCCAAATGTTAGTGATTTTGTTTTCACATTTAGGTGTTTAGATGCCTTAGCTACACATTAAACATCATTGGTTGACATCGAGATTGGAACTTCAGGTGTTTACTTCAGAAGAAGATGATATGCCGTTTATGTCTTCTACAATGTCTTTATAAGACAATGTGAATCTAAAACAATAAAATCAAATCTTAAAAGTGTTTAAAGAAAAAATGGAATAAAATATTTAACGTGAACCTTTTTCAGAAAAATTATGACGCTAGACAATTGTCTACCTTTGTCCGGATAAAGGTAGACATCCTTTACCGTAATGAAATATGTCCGGATAAAGTAGGCAAGTGTCTACCGTCATAAAAAATTTGTCTGGATAAAGGTAGACAAATTTCACGTCATTATTTGTCTGGAGAAATGTACCGTACACAAGTGGTCTACCGTCATGAAATCTGTCGGAAAAGGTAGAAAATCGTCTACCGTCAAGAAACTGTATGGGTAAGAGGTAAAACAGATTGTCTAGCCGTCATGAAATTTGTCCGGGTAAAGGTAAACAATGTCCTACCGTGTAAAAGTGCGTCTGATAAAGGTAGACAAGGGTCTACCTGTCATTTAATTTGGATAATGTACCAGTTGGTTCTACCGTCATGTAAATTGTCTGGATTAAGGTAGAAAATTGTCTAACGTCATGAAATTTGTTGGATAGAGGTAGACTGGATTGTCTATTGACATGAATTTGTCCGGATAAAGGTAAACATTGTCTACGTCATGAAATTGTCCTGGATAAAGTAGACAATTTGTCACTACCGTCATGAATTTGTCTGGATAAAGATAGACAAGGTCTACAGTCATGAAATTTGATTGGTCTGATTAAATGTAACCGTACAACAAGTGGGTCTACCGTCATTTAATTTGGATAAATGGTACGCAAGTGTCATTTAATTTGTCTGGATAAAGGTAGACAGTTGTCTACCGGCATGAAATTGGTCGGAAAATGTAGAAATGTCTCCGTCATGAAATTTGTCTGGATAATGATAACAATTATCTGATGACATTAAATTTGTCCGGGTAAAGGTAAACAATTGTTTACAGTCATGAAATTGGTCTGGAAAAGTAGACATTTGTCTACATCGTAAATTGGTCTGGATAGGTAGATACTTGTCTACCCGTCTGAAATATGTCGGATAAAGGTAGACAAGTGTCTACCGTCATTAAATTTGTCGGGAAAAGGGTAGACAATTTGTCCTACAATCTGAAATTTATCGGGAAAACCTCATTTTTAAAAATCTATTTGTTTTAGATTTTAAGGTATTAAAAAAAATAAAGAATTGACAAAAATAACGAAAATCAATATCCACTTGCTGAAAAGCAAATGCACCTTAAATCAAAACAAGATTTAAATAAGAATAGCGAACATTATAATTACTTTCAACCAAATAGGAACACAGCAAGCTATCTTGTACGATAAACCATCCATTTGTATAGCAACATTCTCTTTCTCCAATTGTGTAGGCGTTCGACATTTCAATATATGTTTTTGGAGTTCTCCTTATTAGTATGAAATATCATAGTAACTTTTATTTTTGTAACTCCTTTAATGGGCTTTCCTCCATGACCTCCTTATACACTATTTTCCCCCTTAAAAGTAGTATCAAATCCGTCAAGAAGCCTGCCCGCATCACGAAAATAATATTATCGTGTCAAATATCGACTTGTTTTTATAGTAAATCGAAAACCTTTCTTTAAAAGAACGAAAGAAAACCTTGATGACGCACAATAGAGCGTGTTTAAAACAGGTGGTTTAAGTCGCCCAGCGTATGCCGACCTATTTCAAGATATAAAGCATCTTTAAAATGAACAAGATTTAAAAGAATAGCAAAACACTTATTATTACTTTCAACAAATGAGTGGAACAACAGCAAGCTATATTGTACGAGTAAACCATCCAATTTGTATAGGCCCATTTCTTTTTCTCCACTTTGTGTAGGCCGTTCGAAATTTCAATATATTGTTTGGAGTTCTCATTATTAGTATGAAATATACATAGTAACTTTTTATTTGTAGCGCCTTTAATGGCTTTTCCTTTTTTTTTTTTTTGTTTTTTTTCCTCCATGACCTCCTTAGAGCAAGATTTTCCCCCTTAAAAGTAGTTCAAATCCGTCAAGAAGCCGGCCCCGCCAAAAATCACGAAAATAATAAGTATATCTTTTGTCAAAGTATCGGTTCCTTGTTTTATAGTAAAGAACTCGACAAACATTTTCTTAAAAGAACGGAAGAAAACATTGAGGCGCGGCAAAATAGAGCTTTGTTTAAAAACAAGGTGGGTTTAAAGTCGCCAAGCGTAGGCCTTTTGGTTAGATAGTAAGCCCCCCCCATCCCTTTTTTTTTTTATGAAACAACTTTACAATAATAGCAAAACAATTTATTATTACTAACACAGAGGGAACACGCAGCGATATTGTACTAGTAAACCATCCATTTGTATAGGCACTTTCCTCTTCTCCAATTGTGGTAGGCGTTCGAAATTTCAATATATTGTTTGGAGTTCTCTTATTAGTAAGAAATTACATGTAACTTTTGTATTGTAACGCCTTTTAATGGTCTTTCCTCCATGACGCCTTAACAAGATTCTCCCCCTTAACAGTAGTTCAAAATCTCAAGAGGCCGGCCCGCATCACGAAAATAATAATTACTGTGTCAAATTCGACTTGTTTTTATAGTAAATCGAAAAACATTTGTTTCTTAAAAGAACGGACGAAAACATTGATGACGCAAAATATAGCTTTGTTTAAAACAGGTGGGTTTAAAGTCGCCAAGCGTATGCCTTTGGTTAAGATAATAAAGCCATCTTTAATGAAAACGTCTGAAGCACTTATTTTGAAATGTCATATTTTGCAAAGAATATATTTTTCCTATTTTTGGGTACCTTTTCGACCTAGTAATAAGCGATATTGGTTCTTTTTGCTATAATAGCTGTATTATAGTAGCAATTAGCGGTATTGTTTTTTTCTTTTTTCTTCTTCTTTCGCGGGCTGAATCAATGTTCTGCAGCAAAGACACGCGACGTGTATCCTAAGCTTACATCTGATCTAAAACAAGAAAGGTGTAAATCTGGGCCCGTCTAAGAAGACGTGGTTTCTCATCTTTCAAATGAAATCCAGTTAAGAATAAGAGCACGCCTTCATAGCTGCGAGAATCCGGCCCTGTGGGAAAACATTCTAGGGTTTATGCGACACCATCCTTGTAATTTTTCACCAAGCAAATATTGTCACGACGATCGTATTAAGCTGCATTTGAATCGAACAGCATGGACATTATGGCCTCATTGAAAAAATAAATAGACTTTAAGTAACAGCTATCACGCCCGATTGCTGACCATAGTTCTTTTATCTACATGATTTAAAAATGACCAATAAATTAATTTGTCTAATTTCATATCTGTGATATTTCTGTGTACGACGTGGCGATCACATGGGTATCCAAGGACAGATTACCATTAAACACCGAAATATCCCTTTCAACCAGATCTGAATTTTGTATAATAACACTATTTATGTTATATTTTTTTGGTTTATTGAAATGATTGTTAAAATGTTGGAATGTCCAAAACAATTACATTATAATATACATGACCAATCATAATTCCAAGCCCTTAGATATGATTATAGTGTCCCCTATCTGCGGTACATCAAATATATATTATACATATATTTTTATTTACCTATCCTGTAAAACATAGCAAATAATTAGCCATCTACAAACCCTTAACCATCCACTAAAAGACTGAATTGAATTACTTCGATCAAACAAGTACCTCACTGGGACCGTCTGCAGCTGAAGTATGTACACAAAACAAGGCGTGAATTCCACTGCGTGTTTTCTCGATGATGTACTGGGCGATTGCAAAGTTAATATTGAACCTTGTTCTGTTGTCTTTTTTATCACGAGGGCGCCACGGAGGGTAAGGAATATCTCCACCTTCGGGTTGTCCACCAGTATTTTATGTAAGTATGGATGTCCGCCTAGGCGTGCCCTATTGGCAGCAATGGCGCTACTCGACCTGTTTTGTATTTAAAGCAATATTAGCACATTTTTGAAGGGCGCCCCCAATTTTTTTAAAATGGGGATTTTTTTATCACGTTGCATTGGAACTGGCTAGTAAACTATACCTTTGAATGTTAAAAATGTCTTTTGTCACAAACAAGTAATTTTTGTACTAGAATATAATATTACGGGGATCCCCATAGAGTAATTCAACGGCTTGCTGAAACGGCCTTCCAATGTGAAATAGCCGGGAAATGCTCAGTACGTGTCTACGCTCATCCATTAGTTTTGTTTTAATATTCGGGCAAGCCAAGTTAGAGGTATTTTCTCGAGTGGCACTATTCATCATGGCGGACATAAAGTAGCATTTCCAGCTCTGCGTTAAGTCCAATCTGGGATCCCAATTCTAATACAAAATCCGTGAATTTTGTGATAAATACGCATTTTTATTGAATTCTCGTTCCAGGTATATTTTCCCTAGACAATACCAACGTAACTTTGGTCAAAATATCAAATTTTTTGAAAATTGGGGGTGCTCTTCAAAAATGTTCCAATCTTGCTTTAAGTCAACTTTCACTCTACTTGTTCATTGAAAACTAGAAACATTAAAAACTTGTATTTCTCAAGATTATTTACCTGAGCTAAAATTATGATTATAGAGAATAAGATTTGGAGTCTTGCAGTTGAAAAGAAATAATTTAAAAGATGATTTTTTGGCATGATTTGTGTATGTGATAAATTGAAAGAGCTCTGCAGTGGTGTAAAGGTTTACTTATTTTGTTTTATGAACGATACAATATACACATTTAACTAAAACTTCCACACACCAATCTCAAAGATGTCAAATGTTCCCATTTAAGGAATTTAGCAAGTTGAATTCTGTCTTACAATTGAAAATTAATGCAAGTAATAAAGAAATTAAAACTCATTATAACTAAGCTAGAAATTTCTGAAACGTAACCAGTAAACGGTTTAATCTTGTTAAAATTGTGAATTTTATCCGTAACTTTCATTGTAACATGGGGGCGGGGGTTTGTGCGTGGTACTTCTAGCCGTTCTCTGAAAGAATAGATGACGTTTTGTTCTTTTCATGGAAAAAAGAAAACTTTGATTGTTTCAAATGGGAAGTTACTGATTTGTTTTATTTAGCACAAGGGTCTTTTCAATTTATTTTCTCTCACCTCCTAGCCTCCGATGATTATTAGAACCTAAATAAATCTGTATTAAAATTGGACGGATAATACTTTTAATAAAATATCCAAAAACAATGCTAAATGTTTTTTGTAGATAGGTAAATTTCGAATATATATTTTGCTGCGTTCGATAATCTGAAGCAGATTGCCGTTTAAAATGCAAAAACGGGGTTCCTATATTCCATATGTAAGCTTTTTATCGGTTTTTTCATAACTGTTTTATTTTTATGCTGTTAACGAAAAGTTTGTTCTGCGACATTCGTACGCCATGGCTCCATCATTTTGGTTGAGTCCTATCTGCGCAAAATTTTCTTTGAGTCTGTGCCACCGAGGTTGAATTTTGGTGACTCAACGTGACAGTAAGGTCATTTAGCAAAGGATTTATTCAGGATCCTATTCATTGGAAACGCGCTAAAAGTGAGGGAGGGTAATCGTTTGAGGCTGATTTGGATTCATTTAGGACCACACTACAACGTGACTCTTCTGCATGCATAATATGTGAATTTTTGAGTTTATTTTTGTAACTCTCTACTACTGTTAATATTTTTCCGCGTGCAGGTTTATGCATCTTTTTAAAAACAATCATTATTGTATGTTCAGTCGTTGCAGGAAATATCCAAGGTAGAATCAACATTAAAAATATACCATTACTAATAAACATGTAACGTACTAACTAATCAAAACATATTTGGATTTTGGTTACACACTAGTCTACGAAGCAAGTAGCTTCGCAAGTTGTAAAATCTTCAATGGGTTGGACGAATCGTGATGCCTAACGATAATGCTTCCGTTCTCTTCAAGTTTTATCGAGTTCAGGCAATTTCAAAATCTAGTATTACTGTTTTTAGACTTCGGAACCACCGGAAGTCGGCCATTTGTAACAAACTAACGAGACGGTACATTTGGGTATATTCAACATTGTGTGTGCTTTTCAACCCGTAGCCATTCGTATTAATTTCCATAGACGTTACTGCTTCAATTTCTGCAGAATTGACTTGGTAAAACTGGACATTCGATAGCTGGATTTGTTCAAACAATTCAATGCTTTCTAGTTTTCCTGAAGTTTCTATTCTGATTTGGTGATTTTTTATGTGGGGTGCCCAGCATCCAAAATTTCACAATGGACGTTTATATCAACGCATTTGATTTGACAAAATTATGTCTGCGCAGTTTTTTCATGTGCTGGTTGTTCTCTCTTTATTTGTTTCAGTTGCAATTTAATAAGAAGGCAATATTGTAGAATAATGCGCTTTTCAGTGTATATTCCAAAAGAATATATTGAACACTACATATCAAATTTTTGCCCAAGTTCTACTTCATCTACAATGTTCTCAGCAAATTGCAATACATGTAAATGAGTACGGTAACGCTTGCGTTTTGCTAAGAAGAGGTTATACAAATTTGT
>JAMKCH010002701.1:0-53808 GCA_023653785.1 Ophioderma brevispina
AACACCTCCCCGTACCAAAATTAAATCTTTGTAGTTATCTAATGATGTTAGTTAATTGATATAGCGCATACCACTACACGGTATGCCTAGAAGTTGATGGAAATTAGTGTGAAAGATTGAATAGATTACAGCAGCAGCAGCAGTCAGTGCTGCTAATGGAAACAATTCATCCACATTACATTTGCATTACTACACGTTGCAGAGAAAACATATCGAGTCATTTATTTCAACTTTTTTTCACCATGAAAAACCTAATTCAACAGTAACCCTGGAAAGACAAATAACCCACCATGCAAGATTATATTCTACAGCTCCTATAACAAGTAAATTTTGCGCCTAAGAAGTATTGGGCAAAGTGTGTTGTAGAAGTGAAGGGTCGAACAATCATGCATTAAGTCAAGTTGTATGATTATTACTAACTGAATAAACACCAGACACAAACTGAACACCAACATTTAACCAGGGTATATCCTATCCATTCCTATATGGTGATTCTTTTTAGCCAACCCTGTTTGTCAAATTGAAGTTTGCTTTTTTTCTGTGTGTCCATTTTTCAGGACCAATCTTCCGGCTCTTCCACATCTGCCTCAAATGAGCAGCAGACCCAGAAGCAGAAAAAAACGCCAGCTCAGGAAACTCTTCGAGCCAATATTGTGGATCTGGAAGCAAAAGTCAGTGAGCTGCTGCAAAAGTCAAGAGAGACAGAGGATTTACAGATGCGCAAGGATCTGAAGGCTGCGGAAGATGCACTTAAACATTCTAAGCAGAAGCTGGTGTGGTTAGAGGGAAACGCCGCTTACCAGAAAAATATCGAGAAAAGAGGAAGAGAGACTTGGAGGAAATTAAAGAGAAACATCCCCTCGTTGCATACCAGTTGAGACAAGGTAAAAGAGTCCGTGCTAAAGATGCAGAAGAAGTACCAAAAGAAGAGCCAAAGGAAGAGATAGCAGATACTGGTCTTCCTTCAGAAATGAAGAAACCTGTTCAAGAAGAAATTGCATCTACAATTTTGCAACTTGAGGAAGAATTAACTGGACTGAGGCAAGCTTTGGTAAATAAGAAGAAAAGTGATGTGTTTGGAGATGGGCAAACATTGACAAGAAAACAATTGAATGAGTTGATAGGGGCAAAGAAAGCAGAGTTATCCAATCAGAAGCAAAAACTGTCAGGGCTACAAGCGAATGCTATCAGACAAAAGAAATATCGGGAAAGACGGAAGAAACAATTGGCAGAACTGCAGAAAAGTCATCCACAACTCGCAGCAAAGCTACAGACCAGAAAGCGGCGAGGCAGGCCAAGGATTGAAGAAAGTCAACCTGACCTTCTGAAGGTGCTTGAAGAGGTAGCAGGTGTTGCTCCTGACAACCAGAATGGTGAAAAGGCTAAGCCTGCATTAACTGGCAAATCGCTCAGAGACCTTACTCTTGAGATGAAACAGCGTGGCTTCAAGCTTAGCAGAAGCGCAGCATATCTTCGATTGGCTCCACGAGAGGCGGAAAGTTCCGAGGGCAAACGTCATGTGAAATATGTCCCGGTTAAACTAAGACCTCAGACGGGTCATGGGAAACAGCATGTAGATAGCAAATTTGCAGCAGCCAGTATTCAGTATGTACAGGAACTTTCATCCGTCCTTGGTCCGCAAGTTGTCGGGTATGTTGTGCAGGATGATAGAGGCAGGGTCGGATTTAAATCTTCAGGGGAAAACAGTTCAGAACACATGGTGCTAGAATACAAGTTGACCACTTCGGAAAATGAGGCTAAAGCCAAGGCTGTTGATAGCAATAGGTTAATTCTGTCTCTGTATGCAGCGTGTGAAATACACAAAAACGGTATGGGTGACAAAGAAGCAGTCACTAAAGTTGGGCCTTCGTATATTGCAGTACGAAGTGGTAAACATCTAGCGTCAGCTGCCTATGCTCACTGGGATGATTTCAACATAGTGGTGCAAAGACCAGAGTTTAAAGATTTACTAAGAAAACCTGATGGATCAGTGAAACCTGTTATGGTGCTGTTTGTGAGTGCAAGCCAAGATGAAAATCCACGCTCTGCCAAAGCTCTTCAAGTTGCTGCCTGCCATTTTAAGGTGCACAATTTAGATGCTATATTTATCGTGTCTGATGCCCCAGGCAAGGGCACGTATAACCCTGTCGAGAAGCACATACAGGTTCTCTCAGAGAGTCTTTCAAAACTCGCTCTTCCTCGTAATCAATTCACCTCCCACCTTGATGAGAATGGCCATGTTGTTGATGATGCGCTTGAGAAGGATAACTTTAAAGCTGCAGGTGAGACTCTAAGTGAAATCTGGGGGAGGCAATCATATGAAGGTCACCCTATTATGCAAAGTATGTTGAGCCTTCAGATGAGCCGGAAGGAAGAAGGTGGGAGGGCGTCAACCACGATGAAAGGTGGAAAAGCAGAACATGTGAGACAGAGGCCAGTATGTCTTCAGATTGTACGCTGTGATAATGATTATGTGTGGGCCATGGAGAAGTAACTTAAAGGCCGTCCTCTCAGAAAGGTTTATTCCTCCACCTATCCCTTATTCAAGGTAACAATGGTCCTGAAGCACCAGAGCCGGCCAGGCCAGTGCAGCCCAATACGGCTCTTTGTTCATGCGCTCACCAGGTAGTATGTTCTCCCTCGCTGCGGTGCCAAAATTTCAGAATCATGCATATGACCTCTACTGCCCAAGTTCTCCAGTTACTAAACCCAACGGATCTGCAGGGGTGTGGTGGTCTATTCATTCAGTCAAAAGCCCTTCGGCCTCACACTCGTATTCACAGCTCAACCGAACACACAACCGGAGTACCGAAGACTCGGTACCAGTACAAATTGAGAAGCTAACGAAATAGTTGAGGCAGCTGTTGCCACTTGAAGTCGTGGTTCAGAACACCAGATACAGGTGCCAAGTGCAAAATCAGCCTCGATTCAGGTGCAAACTCAGCCTCAGATTCAGGTGCAAACTCACGCCCCAGGTGCAGGTGCAAGTACAAGCACAGGCACCTCAAGGTGCATTACTGACAACAAGGTAATTGCCTGGTACAATTTTGTAGTATGCCAGAATGGCGTGGTGGTGGGGCTGCGGCCCGATCAGGGGCAACAACAACAACAGAGGGACCACCACAAGTTGAATGATTGCACTGTACATTATTGTTACATTTCAAAGATGGCATAATATATTAATTTGGCCCTCCTTAAATTGTTCAAGAGTGAACAAGATCAAGAGGAGCATGCAATGGAAAATATTTTGTGAGATATTATGAAAAATGCATGGAAAGACCAAAGTAAGAGGAAAGATATGGCAGTAGTTTACAGAAATAAGATTACATCTGTTTGCGGTTACAAGCGAGGTTTTACTTTAAGTAAAGCTGTTATTAGGCTTCTTAAAATAATTATAGTTTCTCGTAGGTGGCCTCTGAAAAGTGAGTGAGGGAGGTTTATTTTTTTACGATAATGACACTAAAATATGTCTGTTTTCATGAAAAATGATATACCGCGAACTTTCAGGTTGCATCAGAAAAATTGGTGAGGCCTTTTTTAAAAGTTTATTTAGAATAGATCCCCTAGAGTCTCTAAAAATAATAAAGTGACTTTGGTTGATTAATACACCAATTACGCCTTTGACAAACTATCCACCTAGGTGTGATTTATGTATAGGTAACAACACACTATATATAAATTTAAGAAAATCCTTATCCCAAAAAAGTGAGGAGGGAGGGATACGAGAATCTACTAATTTTTTATTGTGGCTTTATAAGGAGCCATATCATGTATTGACACAATACCAACTTTTATTTAGATTAAAAAGACAAAATGTTAGTTTGAGACAAGTACCCCTTATGATGTTGGTGGTCGGCACAAACATGATAACATATAATGTATTATAATTAGAAGCCTAAATTGGATTGGAGCTTAATTTTATCATTCTTCTTACAAGGTACCTCAGCAACAAATGCTGTGAAATGAAAGTGGACATATCTTTATTTAATTTTTTTACAAGGAAGAAAAGTAACTATCATAAACAGAGACAGATACCAAAAAAGAGACAATGTTGGCCACATCAAGGGATTGCCACCCAAGAAAAAAAAAACAAACAAAAGTATTATTTATGTAGAATGAGCAACAAGAGCATTTTACCCAGATTACTTAAAAGTGGAAAAATATTCGCGCTACATTAAATTTCATGCTATTTTAATTCTTGATCTAAATTCTATAAATTAAATAAACAAAATGTTTCTTTTGGTACAAAGTCTATGTATATAGCTGATAAAAGCAAATTTAAAAACAATTGAATGCTAACAATTGCACCCAAGCCAAAAAATTCATGCCGTGAAACATTACCAATGCTTATAGATATAATACTTTTCACTGAGGATCACTGGGGGTGCAACAGTTCAAAAAATCTCTGCACAGCTTTACAAACAAGAGATTGTGTTGTCTCTTTTTATGTCTATTGAGTCTTGTTTTGAGTTGCTGTGTCTCTTCGCTGAGTCAAATTCGGTATTAGGGTTACACAAAGGAGTAGTAAGTAACATACAGTTAAAGGTTGCACGAGAGGATTTCACATAACAGGGTCCCTACAAAAATTGTGAAATTAGATTTTGCACTATTGGAAAAGCGTTCCATCAAAAATACCCCCATCTGAAAGGTTATTAAGCGAGAAATGTTTCTTGGTACAAAAATTTGACATTTCGAATTTTGCATAGGAGCCAAATACGAAATCAGCCTATGTTTGACATTGAAATATAAGCAAATCAAAATAACCTTTTTCCTCTCTTTTAAGGCATTTTCTGTAGCAAAAACAAGGTAAGAAAGTATTAAGTGTCTAGTCTTTATGAACTGACATTATGACACAATAGGGTGGGTTGTCTCAAAAAAATCTCTCGTTGCACCTTTAAATTTTCAGGGGTGAGGTACTCAAAAAAACTAGGGACTGCCCAAAAATAAGTCCTTTTTCATGTTGAATTGACAAATTTTGGTTTAGTTTCAAAACTGACAAATCCATGTTTGGTAAAAAACAACAATATAAAATCTAATTTGGACCTTGTTTGCAGCTTTAATCTGTACTGCTGAATATTCGTGCAATTTGCAACCACCTTTTGTATTTCGTTAAAAACTTCATAGCACACTGTAAAAATAGGTGCTCTGTCCCCCGCCTTCAAAGGCCCCGACTCAGCTAGCAGATTTTGAAAATAGAATTTTTTTTATTTTTTGAGTTTCAATTTAAAGTAGAGATTGGAATCATTATTTTTTTGTGACTTATGCAAGGAAACAAATCTATGTTAGTTGTACTATAACAGTGCCATAGGATGATGTGTATAACACCAAACCACCCTTGTGGATCCGGAATTTATAACAAAATTGTGATTTTCTATTAAGGACTTCCGATTTGAGCTTTTTAAAATATTGACACAGTGATTATATATGGACAAGCAGTTTATATACAGGCAAAAAAATGATTTCTGAATGCAAATGGGGTGCAACTCATTGGGACAAATCTATGAGTCAGTCCTAAGGACACATTAAATATACCCTTCACTCCTACTCTTTATCATGTGTTTTATTTTAAAGGTCCTGGTTCCGATCGCTAATAGCATCGTCCCAGGGACCCCAGGTTTACCGGATAGTGGTAAAAACTCTGGGTATCAGAAAACAAGATACTATTTTTCTCATTACCCTGTAAATCTTGGGGACTAATAGGATGTTTTGTTGGAGGTTATGAGTGAAAAGTGCCCCATTTTGGCGGGACCAAAATTCATTTTTACACAGTACTCTATGGGGAATACAAAATCATGTTTTTAGTGCTTACTTCAAAACAGGTTAAGTATCGGTTTTCAAAACTTTACAGATGGGGAGTTTTGGGTGAAGGCCCATCTACAAGATGGAAAATTGTAGACTTAAATCGGGTCATCCCCCTGTAACAGTAATGAGCTTACAATACAGGTAGGTGCGAAGAGGGATTTTATAATACTAATTTATGCCCCCTTTACTTCTGATGCTATTGATGTTTAAAATGGTTATGGTACGTATAGAGTCTGTGGAGAAAGGCCTTTGACCCAGGTCTCAATGTTGATGTTGGGGTTTAGTCCTGCTGTGGCCCACATGTTGTGCATTTAGGCAGGTATTTAAAGTTGTTATAGTCTCTACACCCGAGGGTTTTTTACACGGAGAGGAAGCATTTAGGAGACTGTTACAATCAGGTCTTGTGCTTAACTTTTCACAAACTGGTCGCAAGGCTATACTCGGACTCGGACACAGAAACCCTTTGACCCCTTTGGCTACTGAAGTAATCTGCTGCTGCTGGATCACCCGACCAAATGCGTGATTTTGATAGCTTGCTCCTTTTATAACCAAGAAGTATGCACTCGTCAAAGGGGTTTTGCCCCCAAGATAGCTTGTTGAGTTCCTGTTTTAACATTGACTTTAACAAATTGTTGCCAAACATTATAGTAGATTCAACCCACCGTGTCACCTTTAGTACTCTTCCCAAGGTATGAGCATAGGGGGATGTGCGTGTGGGTGGCAAATTTAAAAATCCACAACTATTGAACATGCAGTCGACAGCAGGAGAAAAATCAAGTATATGAAAGCAATCAAGTTCAACGTAAACACGTTAAACTGTTCAAAACATTCTAACGGCATATGCTTTCACTGGTAGGTCATTTAACAGGTGAACGACTGTTACTGAATTTTGGACGTTTTTGTATTTTGAGACGAAGGGACACAAAAGTCTTGCACTCTCTATGTAAAGATGATGTTAACATAAAAGGCCAGATTATCTTAGTTTATTCATGAAACAGGTGAAGCGGGCCATATATTCTACCTCCTCTCCCAACTAATCGACGCTGTCCAAAAGTTTTCCTCTGGTGACACGATGGGTTGAATCTACTATAAATACTTGTCCGACACATTAACCACTATAGGCCGTGATACGTTCGCGATTTAACAATCTTTTTGTGCTACAGCGCTGGGGATCACTTACTTCCTTCACTAAAATTTTTAAAATATTATGTAAACCAGGAAAAGGTGTATCCCCAAATGAAAAGAGTGCACATTATTTAGAAAAATGAATAAAATGTCAACTCAATTTACTTCCAGAATGTCAGTGACCAATATGTACATGTAAACTCAAGCGAACAATAGAGCTAATGATATTCAACAATCAACCTAAAAACACTTCAGATCTTTTCTCAACAGGGTATGCAGGTCCATTGTTACTGCCCACACTGTTGTAAAGATTTCAAGCTATATCAGGTGTTAATACTTCCCCGTATTGAGCTCTAGTATCTGTTTATAACTTAAAGGGCAACATACTCACCTCGCTCATGATTTTTAAAAAAATGTAGGTCGCTGAATACCATTGCCTTTCTTGGTAAATCAGGGCCGGCGCAAGCTATGCGCCAGGTGCGGCGATCGCCGCACCACTTTTTGAGAAGTAAAAAAAAGAGCAAGAGAAAGAGAGGAGAAAGAAAGAGAGAAGCAAAAAGAGAAAGCGAGAGAAAGAGAAAGGGAGAAAGAGAGAGGATAGAAAGAGGAGAAGGGGGATCGTGCGAAAAGGTATTAAAAAATTAGGTAATATCAATGGCGGATCCAAGGGAGCCGTCGTCCCTCCCCCAACTCGCCGAAAAAAATCAATGCGACAATGACACTTAGCCTACTTTATACTTTATATGGAAAAATACTATGTAACCCATAAAATTTCTAAATTTTCCACGCTACGCGCGCTAACACCTTGTGTCGTTTGATATAACTCTCCATGAACACGTTACATTATGATTAATACAAAAAGAAATCAACAATATTTTTTTACTTTGATCACACTAATAACAACGTTAACCACTTTCAAATTTCAAATTGTTTCGATAAAATTTGCATGCGAAAATGCGTTTTGGACAGCGAACATTGCAAGGGATTCGCTCTTCGCGCGGGAGGGGGACACCACTACCACAACCCTCGTGTCGCTTGAACTCTCCATGAACATTTACCACGAGAGGCCATCTGGAAAACACAATTTTCCCGAAGCGTCGAGTGCCAAATTGTGTAAACACGTATTTCAATACGGAATAAATCGCAATCTCATCATAGTGCGCATTTCACACTCCATAGAAAAACGTTTTACACAATTTGGCACTCGCCAGTGGTGGAAGGGACGCTCTTGAAGGGACGCACCATTAGACTTCAAACACACGCTATAAGAGGGTTAAACAAACTGTGCCCCATGGAAACACAGAAAAAAATTGCCCTGTTACTTATGAATACTCTGTGCGCGGTTTTAAAAAGTAATTACAGAGCTAATTTAAAGTCTGACTCAGAGATTTCGAAATATTATTTTTTTGTGTAATAATGAAAAATAGTCAACTAGAACTAAAGATAGTAACCTAAAATGCACAATTCCGAAATTTGAGATGAATCGTATTTTTCGTTTTGATGCAGTAAACTTTTATGTGTAGTGTTACGTCCCATAGGATACTGTGTATAACAAAAATTCCGGATCCGGAATTTTATAACAAAGTTGTGATTTTTTAGATGAAGGAATTCGATTTAAGCTTAGCAATTTCACACAGTGATTAGTATATGGACAAGCATTATGTACATGCAAAAAACACGATTTTTTTGGAAATTGAGGGCGCCCTCCTCAGGAAATCTCTGAGTCGGCCTTTAAGTGTAGTGCTTCTCCAGATTTGAGAAATGAAGACAAATTAGCATTACACCAGTTAAGTTTATCTTTTCAGACCCGTTACTCAATAGGCCTATATTACTATTTTAATGGCCGCCTCTGGCCTTATTGGCCTTTTGGCCATCTCATCCATAAATGTCATTGTTTGTATCCATCTTCTGTGTTTCTTGATGTATTTGTATTATGTATTATGGAAATCTGTAATAAATTGATTGATTGATATAATTAACTTGCAATTTTAAATTGGGTCTATCAACTATTAAGTAGAAAATATGGCTTGAAAAATAAATACTCCTAAGTTTCGCCCGCACCCACTCCCGCATCGCTTACGCAGCACATGGCTGCATTACGGCCATTACATCAGGCAAAAACCAAAAAACAATTTGATTTTGCTTTGCAAAACGGTTGGTCATGCATTATAAAATAATCATGTTACCATCAAAATTGCATGAGAAAATGTGTTTTGGAATGTGAACATTGCAATGGTTCCGCACTTTGCCCGCACTCACCCCGGCAGCTCGATATACGTACGCGTACTATCCATTAACACTTTGCATATAACAAATGTTAACCCATCAACTATATTTTATTTTTTTTAAACCGTTGATCATACCTATAAGCATTATTTCAAATTGTTTCTATCAAATTTACATGGGAAAATGTGTTTTGCAAAGCGAACATCGCAATGCAAGGGTTCTGCGCTTTGCGCTGACTCCCCCTCCCGCACCCACCCCTCAGGCAGCTTTTTATACGAACTTTCCACGATATATACTTAGTTCAAACAAAACAAACCATCAACTCTATATTTTACTTTTTAAAAACGTTGATCATACCTACAGAGTGGTAAAAAAAGGCAGGGGCGGGTCCACGCCCTGAAAAATGCCAAAATTACTGGAAGGTAGTTATGGTAAAAAGGCTGATTTTACAAGATATTGGCCAAATTACCGGGGGCGCCCCAAAAACACTCCCTGGATCAGCCAGTGAAGGGTTTACACTTTTTTGTCTTAAAATTTCTCAAAAGTGGGCGGACATATCAAATTCGTTTGGAGATATTTATTACCTACAATATCTTGTTAGAACCTGGTGGAAATGACGTTGAAAACAGCTCAAATAACAAAATGGAGACTGTGTAGAGAAAATAGTCAAACCATTTTGCACACACGTAGGTCTATGGTGCAGTCGTTGTTAACAATATCAATACCATTGCGTGAACTGTAGGCCTAAACTATACTTCTTCTTATCGTGTCCAAACACTGTGGTTCTCAAATATGATCCAGCCAGAGATGGGTACAACGTCTGGCTGCTTCACTGAATTCCGCAAGGTCCTTGTTTGTGCATTGTTGCTCCAGCAGTAAAAAAAAAAAAAAAAAAAACTGTGTTTCTTGATGTATTTGTATTATGTATTATGGAAATCTGTAATAAATTGATTGATTGATATAATTAACTTGCAATTTTAAATTGGGTCTATCAACTATTAAGTAGAAAATATGGCTTGAAAACTAAATACTCCTAAGTTTCGCCCGCACCCACTCCCGCATCGCTTACGCAGCACATGGCTGCATTACGGCCATTACATCAGACAAAAACTAAAACAATTTGATTTTGCTTTGCAAAACGGTTGGTCATGCATTATAAAATAATCATGTTACCATCAAAATTGCATGAGAAAATGTGTTTTGGAAAGTGAACATTGCAATGGTTCCGCACTTTGCCCGCACTCACCCCGGCAGCTCGATATACGTACGCGTACTATCCATTAACACTTTGCATATAACAAATGTTAACCCATCAACTATATTTTATTTTTTTTAAACCGTTGATCATACCTATAAGCATTATTTCAAATTGTTTCTATCAAATTTACATGGGAAAATGTGTTTTGCAAAGCGAACATCGCAAGGGTTCTGCGCTTTGCGCTGACTCCCCCTCCCGCACCCACCCCTCAGGCAGCTTTTTATACGAACTTTCCACGAACACTTTATATACTTAGTTCAAACAAAACTTAAACCATCAACTCTATATTTTACTTTTTAAAAACGTTGATCATACCTACAGAGTGGTAAAAAAAGGCAGGGGCGGGTCCACGCCCTGAAAAATGCCAAAATTACTGGAAGGTAGTTATGGTAAAAAGGCTGATTTTACAAGATATTGGCCAAATTACCGGGGGCGCCCCAAAAACACTCCCTGGATCAGCCAGTGAAGGGTTTACACTTTTTTGTCTTAAAATTTCTCAAAAGTGGGCGGACATATCAAATTCGTTTGGAGATATTTATTACCTACAATATCTTGTTAGAACCTGGTGGAAATGACGTTGAAAACAGCTCAAATAACAAAATGGAGACTGTGTAGAGAAAATAGTCAAACCATTTTGCACACACGTAGGTCTATGGTGCAGTCGTTGTTAACAATATCAATACTATTGCGTGAACTGTAGGCCTATACTGAACACCCTTCAAGGTGTGTGAGGTGTTTACCCTTTGAAAATGAAAGAGAACATTTCAATCATGAAACTGAACCAAAGAGACGTACACTTAAATCACTTGAATACACTTTCAAATGTCCATTTACAAAAATAGGGTTATTTTATTGGGAGAATTTTAAATAAAAGGAGCTTGCATTCTTTTCTTATCAGTTCACTTAAAGACACTATCAGTGATGACACAACATACAGGAAACGAAAAAAATCATCAAAAAATCAGATTTTTGCAGTCTGTAACAAGTACATGGGGACCCTAACATATCCTGCCAATGATAGGGCCAGAAGCAACTTAATAAGGACAAAATCTGATACTATTTAGTGATTACTGTTCCGTTCGGACACTTACTAAACCGTAAACTGAATGGAGAGTTATATCTTTGAAACACTGCAGTTTTGGCTTGCTTTCCTGTCACTTTTCAGTGAAGGAAAGTAAACGTCGAGGGTTTCTGCGGACTTTATAGTCAATTTTTAAACCCAGCTCTGTAAATTCAAATAGTTTGACTCTTTCGGATGAATCACTGATAAGTGTCATTAATCATCACTTTTGAAAGCTGTAGCTTAGTGTTTAGCTCTAATTTACAGAGAGTTATTAACTACCAAGTCCCATGACGGGAGATTGTTCAATATTTGAGGGCAGAAGTCGTTTGGAATAACTCCCATGATGCATGCAATTGTGCCTATACTGCCACTGTTAGGCCTACTTAAACACAGGTCAGTACTTAGGGATAAAACATGTTCCAAAAGTTAAGAAATACAAGAAATTTCCATTATCATGCTAAATTCCCTAGGTATTAAAGCTTTGTGGGCTAAAATGAGCATAAAAGTCAGGGTTTTTATGCTGTTAAGGATAGGATTTTTATGGGATCACAGGCCCTAGTGAGGTAAAAAATTTCCCAAAAAATGGTGCACTGTGGGATTCACTCAAAAACACCCTCTGGTTGAGTGTATCAATCTTTGATTATTAATTGGTGATCGCCAACTAAGTGCACGCAACTGTGTGCCAAGTGGTTTTCACTTTTTTCTTCCAGATGGCGACCATTTTGTTCATTTCAGTAACGCATTTTTCAACAGGTTCCAACAATCACTAGTAATCATATTCTTCAAATAAATTGTGATATGGGTTACCCAATGTTGAGAAATTTGCATACGAAAGTGTAAAATTTTGGACCGCTCTGTATAAGCATTAAAAGCCATTTAATTATTTTAATTACACATGTAAAGTGAACAACTTACATATTTCAGGTTGTTTCTTCAATGGGAAAACTGTGTTTTGGAAAGTGAATATTGCAAAGGGTTTCGTGCTTTGCGCGGCGCCCCCTCCCACACCCACCCACGTTCAGCGGGATATTGTTACTTTGCACTGAACCCTTTATGCTTTAATTAGGGCAGTATGCAAGATTTTTTTTGTTGGGGGTGCGGGACTTCAAAAAAGTGGACTTTTTTTCAGAAAAACGTGGACTTTTTGGTTAAAAGGGGACTTAACCCCCATAAAAAATTTTAATTTTTTTACCATTATATCACCAAAAAGTGAGACTTTCTTGTCAAAATTCCTAAATTTTGGACCTCTTTATCAAAAAAATTCAGCAAAAAATGGCCCTTTTTGGACCTTTTGCCCCTTATGTGCAGCTACTATGCTTTACACGGACACTCATTAGCCCGCCGACCACTTTTCAATTGCTTTCCGCCAGGCACCGTAAATTGAATAGAAATATGGTTTTCATGGTTTTAAAGACAATAGCTTGTGGATATAGTATGCACAAATTAGGTCGGCCCTTGCCATGGGGCTTTTCTTTCATGATTTTTGTCCCCTTACATTTTTCTTTTTAAATAAAAAATATTAAGATATGGTCAAAGTTAATGAAAACACACACAGTAGAATCTCAAGATTTCTTTTATCGCGAACAAGGAAAAGAACTTCTGCCAATGCAGCAAGGGCCATATCATTCGAAATCTGTTCAACTTGCATGCACGATAACAATGGACCAGATGTAAAAGAATTGAAGGTGTCCGGGCAGGGCTTAAATAAGGAATTCAGGATCCAGGCAGCAAATTTTTTGGTGTTTTTAACATGTTTGCCCCTGGTCTATACAAATGTACAAAGTTCTGTTTCAGAACCAGGGGCATTTTGCCACTTTTAGGGGTAAATTTTCCCCTTGCCTATCTGTGACTTTATTTCAAGCCTTGGTTCCGGGCCGATTATTGAGTATCATTAGCGCCATGTGCGCTTGAGGCATATTGAGGTTATGGTCTACCATTGGTCACTGATTCAATTGGACATTTATCATTTTCCTAAATAATGTGCAAACCCCTTTCACCCCCCCCTTTTTTTTTCCCCCCCCCCCTTGTGGGGACAAAGCTTTTCCTGGTTTAAATAATATTGTTTTAAAGACACTATCAGTGATTTGAAAAATATTGACAATTTGCAGGAAAGCTTCACAGTGAAGGATAAAGTCTGTTGAACCCAGTCCTCCTAATAAGTTACCTTTTCCAGCTGTCGAATTGAAAGAAAAGGAAGAAAACGGAGTGTTCAAAGATACGATTCTCCATTAAATTACGTGTTGTAGTAAGTGTCCGTTCGTGAAACAGTAATGACTAAACTCTCCGATTCTGTCCTTATTAGGTTGCTTCTGGTCTTATTCTTTTGCAGGTATGTTAGGATACCTGTACTTGTTACGTACATGCTAAATCTGATTTTTGATGGATTTTTTCGATTTGCTGATTTAGCAAATCACTGATAGTGTCTTTAATTTTAGTGAAGGAAATATGTAATTAAAAGGGCCAACAATTGTAGCATGTACCATGGCCTTACCTAGAGTGTAGTGTCGGGCTAATGCCTTAAATTTGAGCCCTGGTTTATTAATTCTATGTGAAGTTTGACACCCTTTACTGGCCAGTGGCCTAAATTTAGCCAAAAAATGTTTCTGATGATTTTCCTTGTGGTAGCAAACAATATTTAGGGGTTCATTATAGTGATTTGGGTATGAAACACGTATATGGCCCTTAGTATGCTAAATTTATGCAAATGTATCAGATTTTGTATAATAGGCTGACCCATAACAGATTTGCTATAGACAGCCCCATCATACAAACTTCATTATCGCCTCGTGCTAAATTTGGCCCTAATGTTATAATTGGCATCATGATTTATTAGTTATTGTTAGCTTTATTACTTAGCACATCCCCAAGAGAGTCCATCTTGTTTTTAGCATTTTCATATTTACTCTAAACCCAGGATGTATTGTTCCCCCATTGAAAAACCCATAATACACACTGGACCCGAGATAAGTCCCTGTTTGTTTAGAATACCCCCCACCCAGTTTTGAAAGAAATCTGAAGAATTGTATTAAATCCTATTATACACCATAAGTTCTTTGATGGAATCAATAGATTACATGCAATTTTTTGTTACAATCATACTGTTTTTTGGTAGTTTCTTGTCGTGGTGATCTTAACAAAAAATTTATTAGTCTACATTTCAGTTCATTTGCAGGTGTTGTTGATCACACACCTCATTTCTTGAAAATACTGAAACAGTTCAAGCTATGAAAAGGCTGCCATTTTGATGCTTGGTGTTTCATGTCAGGATGAAGATTCCATTATAATCCCACTCCCTAATTTCAAGCTAATTTCAGGTTAAAAACAGGTGGGGACTATACTAGCGGTCAGTACTATAATTAAGATTAGGTTTCCCCTCCTTAGCCTTGACATCTAGGCCCAATATTTGAGTTATGTTATACTGTAGGGAGTTATTTACTTGAATAATATACTTTAGAAAACAGGGACCCTTGTAATAGCTGTTTGACCCTATGCAAAATGGTCTCCTTTATATATCCCCTGGCTTGAAAAGCAGAGGGGGATATTGCGAGGGGTGCGAATGTCCGTATGATGTGTATGTATTGTATGTGTGTGTTCCAGTTTTGGTTAGGTTTTGGTTAGGTTTTCATTTTTCGCGTCTCCCTCGAAAAAAGTTTGTAAAGTCCGATTTAACAACCGACTTGGGGGGTTAAGGTGCAATAGGGGTTCCTTCAGTGTGGATTGATGTAAAAAGGGTCATGGGACCAAACGTCAAAGGTTATATGAGGTCATGCTTCCATGATGCCATCTTGCCAGGGGGATGAGCAAGTTTACTTGCTGTAGTTTTGTGAATAATTGAAGCAGTTGGCAAAACAATTTTGACAAACTGATCACAAGGAGAAGCAGGCAAAAAGCGTTCTCCATATTAAAAAAAAATTGCTCAGGATTGAAGCAAGTGGAATAGGTGTCATTTTAAAAGTGTTTGAGGTCTTCCCTCTCGTTAGTGTATTGGGGGGGGGTCCACGTGTTGGTGGGATGTTTTTTACTAAAACAAGGTGGTCATTGGGATGGGGTACATCAACATGACCACATGAAAGGAAAAAAAATTAACATAATGGCAGCCCAAAAAATGATTTTTACAACCGCACCAAAATTCTCAGCCAAAAACAAATTAAAAAACTTTCCCAGAGGATTTTTTTCCATATAATAGGAAAAACAACACATTTACATTGCTTTAATAAAAGATTGCAGGAAATTACTCAGTACGATTAAGGGCTAAACAAACTTGTTGAATATCGCCACCAAAAATGCTTAATCAAACCAATTGCCATATGCATATGACGCCATTTCCTGATTAAATTTTTTTCCACGCAACGGTTGTACAAACGGAAAAAAAATTACATTTAAAAATGGCGCAAAAAACCCAAATGTTGGGTATCATGTGGAAACCACTGTTACACTCAGTGTTAAAGGGGCACTTCGTGATCCCAACCTTTCTACCGACTTGATATATCTTTTGAACCATTAGCCATGTAATGCATGTGTTACCCGACCTTAATTGCAAATTGATTGAATTCTGATAAGAAAATGCAAGTTGGTATGGTCTGCCCGTAAACAGACAAAGTACAGTAGGCTTGGGATACAAGCATTTGCTCATAACATCAAACCGAAGATCAGATCAACTGAAACTATAAGAATTTAAACTTAATGCATATCCAGCAAACCATAAATAAAATAGGTGCTAGAAGCATGAATGCACCTTTAAATCAGTTGTAAAAACATTGTTGCTGCTGGTACTATTTGTCTTTGGCTAACCGATGCTATTGAGCTGGGGGCGGAAAATTTCAGTTTCACAGTGTGGCCTACTCTAAGCGTGGAGTATAAATTGGACCAAATGTGTGCGAAGTATGTAAAAAAAGCCAACTTTACATAATGAATTCGCCCCAAATTAGGCCCTAAAAATGGGATATTCAAATTTTATCCCATTTTTTTCCCAATATTTGAGCCAGGGGCTCTTGACCCCTCCCCCATCGTGGTTGGTATGCAACTTTGTTTTATTCTGATTTGTCGTAATAAAGAAATTGGCAACGAACACTGTTGCATGGAGCGGGCCGGGAGCACTCGAGACTTCAGTTCATCAATTTAGCTTGTCAAACACTCTGTAAAGATTAAGTTGTACAATTTTAGTTTTTCAAATAACTTGTATTTTTTTAGTATGTTAACAAATAAAATATGGTATTAGATATTCAATTATGACAACCCGAATGGTAATTTTAGAAGTGAAAAAATCATAATGTATATTTTTAATATTATAAATTTAGTTTCTTAAAGAAGATTAAATTTATTTCTATTTGACACTGTTACATTTTGAATGGAATGTTCGCCTCAATTTTTTTAAACCCATATTTTGCATTAAAGTGCATGTTCCAATCGTCTTTACGGAACCACGATTGTACCAAAGTTTTATCGATTTGGATACTCAGATAAAGGCCATATTTTTCTCATTGTCATCCTGAAATTTGAGCCCTCAAATCCATTTCAGTCCCAAGAAATAAACAACTGCTGTTTTAATGGTTAACCATCAATATTACACATTATGAATATGCTTTGCAGAGCATTTTGCTTCTACTCCATCAAAACCGCAAGTGGTTGTTTCCCACGTACTTGATGGGGCCTGTGTGCAAGTGCCAGGCTCTCATATCAATTAACATAATAAATCATAAATCGGGAACAAGCACCTCAGAACACTCATTAGATTTATTGCAATGGCTCTATTTTGAAGTACCAGGTATTTGTTAATTTTTTCCCTATTTTTTTTTGGTTTTACATAAAATTATTTTTCTCAAGTATTAAACAATTGATTGTAAAAAAAAAGAAGATTTTTAGGTATTATATTTATAAAACCCATCCCTGAAGTAAAGAAGCACCACCCCCAAAAATTGCAACAGAAGGTTTTTTGGCATTTTCCGGGAGATTAAGGTCAGTTTAACAATAGAACCAAAAGTGGAACAAAATCGAATCCCAGAAAGTGTTCAAACTACGACATAAACCAAATGGCCGCCATCTGCCATTTTGAAAACATAAATTCTCATATCTCGGGCAAATAAATGGCGAAAGGGCAAACAATGATGTATTTTCCTACTAATTCAAGCATGACAAATCCATTAAAATTAGTTTTATTTTTTTTTTTTTTTTTAAGGTCTTTAAAATCCAATATGGCCACCATCTGCCATGTTGGAAAATACAAATCTAGTATCTCTGGTACCGGAGGCCAAAGGACAACCAAGGTGTTCTTCCCTACTAATTCTAGCATTACAAAACCATTAAAATGGGTTTTAATGATTTGTGATATCATCCGACCTCTAAACCAATAGGGCTGCCAGCCACTATTTCAAAAGTACAAATTTCTGGTACCCACTGGCCAAAATGACAATATGGCTTATTTTTTTTTATTAATTATAACATAAGAAATACCTTAAGAATGGTTGTTGTAAAGGTTTTTGAGAGCACCCTGATGTCTTAAAATGGCCACTGTCTGCAATTAAAAAATGAAACCATATGAGGGGTCATTTTCTATGAATTCCGGCATTATTAGGAAAAAATCTATTCGAATTAAAATGATTTTTAGTGGGAAATTTGTTCGAAAATTCGTAGGCATATGAGCTATAAATATATCAATATCTTCTTTACAGGGTAATTGTGAATTCTTAAACAGAAAACACAATTCACATTCTTTTACCTCATCATCACCTAAATGTGGCCGAAACACTGGTTTGCAGTAAAATTAATGAGATCGACACTCATATTACCATTACGATTTAGTCTTCAAGTTCATCATCATCATCTGAGATCGAGGGATGGTTAAATTGGTTCCATGTTTTTTGCCACTTAATGAAGTCCACAAGCAGTTGTTTGGGCGCAAATTTTTTTGGAGAAGGTACTGTAGCGTAATGATTCAAAGACGCTGATTGTTTTGATCATTGAACAGGGACACCATTGGTTGCAGCTTCATCTTCCTATCGATTAAGGGATTATATTGGTACTACAAAATACTATGGAACAAAACTCGTAACACAGGGTCACCATGGATGACATTGAGGGAAAACCGATTTTGTTGACCACCCCAAATATTCTTGAAGTAGTTTGCAACCTGAACATTGCATCGGCAAGACAGAAGGAGCAAAGTCACACTTTAATAAGAACTTAAGAAGATTGATATCATACACATTTTCTCTTTGTATCTGTCCGACATGGTAAAGGTCATTACAGCCCTCTTCTGCATATTGGAGAAGTAGTATCAACAGATCTGTGTCTTCTCAATTTGGGTGTATTGACCTAAATTAGTTGCATGGTAAACTGTGATTTTGCTATATCAACAGCTGCATTTCCTTTTTTCCCCCAGCACAAGTTTGTCACATTTGATATGTCCTTCTTTATTTGCGATCCCTAGTTTTGCGCCGTTCATGTGTGCTGTCTTGTGTTTGGTTCACCAGGTATCCAGGAAGACAACGGATGCTTTGTCATAATGGTAACTGTGAAACATGCATAATCTCAGGAAGTTTGCAACTATAGGTGCTTCTCTCTGTACATTTCAAGTGATGTAAAAGAGAAACATCCATAAACAACATAGTGATCAGTCTTGGGCACTGTCTCGGGGGGGCAGCAGCTATGACAGGACCATGTTCGTAAATGGCCATCAGAAATTTGTGTCTATCTGGGCCTTACATTAAAACTAATTGGCCTAAAAATGGATGGCGGATATGCGGAAGTTTTGTGCCCACAAGCACCTTAATCAAAGACAGTTCTCCAGATTGTGATACAAAACAGGAATCTTTGAAAAACAGAGCTTGGTCATATCGGTTACCTTGAGCCGAGAGATGCAAGGGTCTTAACTTTGCTTTCCGTTTGGTAGCTTATTAGTTGAAAAGTGAGCTGTTTTCCATTTGTTTGGACGTATAATATTTGCGACTTGGAACAGCTCTTGTACATTGACATCCTCACCACATTATCTCTGTGCAAAATGTTTCTCAAGGGCTTTTCTCCTGTGAAGTGAGAATGCTTTTCAAAATTGGCTGCATTGACAACAATGAGAATATTAAATTAGTCAAAAAATGTGTTTATTTGACCAATAAAAATTAGTCATGCAAATCACTTGTTTTATCATTCATAAATGTACTTCCATGTCTGGAAACATATTGCTATGCTGGAGATAACCTTTACATATTTTAAAGTAGTTTTTTCAATGATTGCCAAATTTTTTTCCTCTAAATTTACACTTAAAATGCACTAATTAATGACTGACGAATGTGTAATTTGTCAATGGAACATAATTGATTAATAAAGATGACTTTTAGACTTGTCAAATTACTAGAATTATCAAGCACAAACTGGTGAATTTAAGTACACCTTGGCCATTTGCTAATTAAGTCATTTGACGAATTTTTGTAATTAAAAGTCCCAATTTTCAAGTTGTAGAAATAATTTTGCAATTATGAAACTTAATCCGAAAATCTTTAAAAAGCATTCTTTTTAAATTAAACCACTTTTTAGCACTACTTTGTGGATTATAAAAAAATTATTTGCATGATAATATTTAGTTAGTCAAATAGCCACTTTTTTGACTATTATTATTCTCATTGAAGTAATTCTTGTCCTCTTTCCATGCGTGAATTTTATGGATCGATTTATGCATCTTTCACAGTGAATAAACACCAAAACAACACACATGAACATCGCAATACTGGGATCGCAATTTGGCCGTGAAAAAGAAGACATTCTTTCAAATAATCTGGGTAGCAGGCTCTCGTTAAACTAATTGGTGACCGAATGCAACAAGGAGACGGCCAAGTACTCATGCATAAGGAGATTCAGATGTTATATAGCAAAATGCAATTCCCCA
The DNA here is from genome assembly GCA_023653785.1 of Ophioderma brevispina. Classification (NCBI taxonomy): domain Eukaryota; kingdom Metazoa; phylum Echinodermata; class Ophiuroidea; order Amphilepidida; family Ophiodermatidae; genus Ophioderma; species Ophioderma brevispina. The sequence continues at coordinate 20,350 of JAMKCH010002701.1, forward strand.
TGGCATCATGGTAAGTCAAAATCCATATTGGCGAAGACACAGATCTATTGATACTTCTTCTCCATTAAAGCAGAAGAGGGCTGTAAAGACCTTTACTTTCGGTCTGGCAGAGACAGGAAGAAACTAATATAAGTGGGGTATAAAGGTCAATGTTTCAGATCACTTCAACACAGGCTCATTTGATGACTTTATCACCCTGATCCCACTTTCGAAGAAAAAAATGAAAACAAGTGCGAAAACCCAGGGTGCCCCGTCGAAAAATCCAAAATGGCCGCCAAATTGTCAAAAATTTTTGATTTTTGACCATAACTCAATTTATTTTTTGTTCAATTACTTAATTTTGGTGGCATACCCATGTTTTGGGGGGTATTATGAATCATGCTATGCACTTTCATCCCACCATAGCCTTCGTTTCTTGAAATGCCATTTTTGCTTAAAATTGACCTCTGAGGGCGCTTTCCCATAAAATGCGGCATTCACTGATCTGGTGATTAACATTCAAAAAGTTTAGAGAGAGTTTTATATGAACACTTGCTGAAAATTTGCCTTCCGCGGTGTTTGCGGTTTTACAATGTGGCTTTTTAAATGTCAGAAAATGCCCTCCATGAAACCACGTGTAAGAAAGTTCGTTGACCCATGTACATTCAGTGGGAGAGTTTCGTCAATTAAATTAATGCCATGGGAAAATGGTAATTGTTACACAGCTCTAATCTTCATGAAAAGTGATGACATCAAACATATTCTGATGAGGCCCACGAGTGAAAATAAAACTTTTCATACGATATACTTTTTTGGGAAAGCGCCCTCGCTGTCCAATTAGGCTAAAAAATGATTCAAGAAAAACGGGAAAAAAAAAGTCGTGTGAGATAGAAATGGCATAGAATGATTCCTTGCAGGCCTCAAAAAAATGGGTATTGCCACAAAAATGAAGGTGATTAAACAAACGCTATCAAGTTATGGTCAAAAATATGACTTTTGGTCAATTTGGCGGCCATTTTGGATTTTTTGTTGGCGGCACCCTGGGTTGTTGACACATTTTTCTTTTGTAATTTTTTTCTTCGAAAAGGGGATAAGCATCAACTAAAAGTCATCATTTCAGCCTGTGTTCGAAGTGATTGGAAACTATGACCCCAAATATGAACCTCTATAGTTCACCTCTAAAATATGTGTATGATATAAAGCTTCTAAAGCGCTTATTCAGTGAGACATTTGCTCCTATCTATTGTTTGCCAATGCATTTTCAGGTGCGATACTACTTCATAAATATTTACTGGTTGGCAAGAAGTATATTTTCTTCAAGAAATTCATGGGGACCCTGTGCTACGAGCTTGTTCCAGAGTGTTTTGTGCTTCAAAAATGGATCGATCGAAAGAATGTGAAGGTTGCAATGGCAATGGGGTCCCGTTCAATGGTCAGCCAAGTATTTTTTTATGTAAAGGCATACCGGGCATTAACGCAGAAACCAACAGTTGGTAGAAACACTGATGGTTGGTGCGAGAGATAGCGAGTAAACCTCCATTTTTAAGTCGGCCCGATGTAGTAGCAGGAATGTGCTCAGTTAGGGCATTCCAGATGTGGACCGGTTGAAGGAATAAATTATCTTCGATGGCTGCCAGGTTAGATCTTGGAGTCTCAAACTGCAAGGTCAGGAGATCGTACGACCGCCGAGACGAGGGGTCTATACTCTGACATCAGTTGCCAAAGTAGTTCAGGAGCCTCCTCATAGAACATGCGGTGGAAGAGTGTAGTTTGCTCTAAATGCTCTTCGGTGTTATAAACCCTGAAAGATGTATTACCAAAACCTCTCTGTAATATCCACTATAGGAGAACTTATTTACAGCTTTTGGACCACCAAAGCCCCTAAAATCACCTAAAAAACACCGGCATCTCAATGTATTTCTTATACCTCAATGAATAAAAAAAAAACACCTTATTTGTTCCATTTTTTGCCCATCTGGTATCAGAGATGAAGGAATTCATACTTTTCAACATGGCAGATGGCAGCCATTTTGGATTCAGAGGCCAAGAGGATATGTTAATGGATTGTAATGCTTAGAATGTAGTAGGAAATGATATCTTGTTTGTCATTTTGGCCCATCCGGCACCAAAGATTACAAATAATTATACTTTTTCAACATGGCGGATGGAGGCCATATTGGATTTTTTGAGGTTTAAGGTGATAGCATAACTTTCATAAAAACCCAGTTTAATGGATTTGTAATGCTAGATTAGTAGGGACATGACATCTTGTTTGTTCTTTTAGCTCAAAGTTATTAATTGCCGAGAGATATGAGGATTTATGTTTTTCAAAATGGCGGATGGCGCCATTTTGTTTATGTCATACTTTAAACACTTTCTGGGACTTCGATTTTGTGAACTTTTGATATATTATTAAACTGACCTTATACTACCAGACAATGCCAAGAAACCTTCTGTTGCAAATTTTTTTGGGGGTTAGGTGTGGGGATATGTCAAGTTTGATCCTACTATGAAGGTTTAGCTTAAAGGTGCAACGAGAGGATTTTGAGGCAGCCAATATTGTGTCATAATAGTTATTTCATAATTAGATAATACTAATAGATTTCTTACTGATATTGGCTACAGAAATGTCTTAAAAGAGAGGAAAAAAGGCAATTGATTTGCGTATATTTCAATATAACTCATAGGGATGAATTTCGTATTTGCTCCTCTACGAATAGAAATGTCACAATTTTGGTACCAAGGAACATTTCATCAGCTTAATCCTTTAGGTGGGCTAATTTTTGATGGAGCTTTCAGCATGTTGCAAAACATCAGAATTTTCACATTTGTCGGGAACACATGTTATGTGAAATCTATCGTGCAACCCTTTAAAATGACTTAATATTAGTGAAAAAATTAGGGTATTTTCAAAAGTAAAAAAACTAAAACAAATCATTACATTCTTGAAACTTCCCAAAATATGTGGAGAAAGTCAATTCTTATTATATTGATTTAGCCTATTGATTTTGATATGAAGCAAAAAACTAAGTTCTTTGTGATGCGGGGTATTTGATTTATCACTCGAGATGCTGAGTATATCTTTGGGTTGACAAGTATTGGATCTCATCTTATCTGTTCTGAATTTTTGTTTGTATTATTCTATGATGAGTGAGCACCTCCTAGGCTGTTGTAAACACACAAAGACATTACTCCTTCCACAACTAGTGTTTCAGAACCACATCTTTTCAACTCGTCTCATAGTGGCGCGCTATTCATGATGTTTGCGCTTTATTCCGTTAATGTGTTTAAGTATCACAAAAGAAAGACCTTTTGCCAGCTCGGATTGCATAGTGTGCTGCTATAGGCGCTCGTCTTGGTTGTAAGTTCGCTTCCTCCTCTAGGCACAAAATTGGGCTTTATTATGCTTATATTTTTATCCCCCTGGCTTGAAAAGCAGAGGGGGGTTTTGCAATAGCTCGCATGTCCATATGTTTTTCACGTCTCCTTTGAAAAGTTAAGCCCAATTGAAACCAGATTTGGGGTTAAGGTGCAATAGGGGTTCCTTCATATGTGGATATGTCGAAGGTCATATGAGGTCATGTTCCATACTGCCATCTTGCCAGGGGATGATGCAGTTTACTTGCAGTATTTTTAGAGTGAGGTATAGAGTAAGCAATTGAAACAAAAACATAATTAGTCAGCGATTTGATCCACTGCACATCATGTGGTGCAGTGGATCAGAGCTCGCCTCAATAGCATAAGGTTGTGGGTTCGAGCCCCGCTGTCGCCAATGTGTGTGCAGGGGGCAAGGCACTTTACCACGCTTGCCTCTCTCCACCCAGGGAGTATAAATGGGTACCGGCATATGCGGGGAATGCAAAACAGGACTCGCTGTGCGGGGGAAGTGGCGAAACACCCCACAGAAACATTATATGAGGGAGTCGGGCCCAAACGCCAATGACAGAGAGATGGGCACTCCGCCCTCAAGGTGCGCACCATGCATTTTTGAAATAGGAATAGTGCATAGTGCTATGAGATAATAAACTGATGTTGGTCATGGAACAAAAGTTGCAGAGGTGTAATAAGTCCTTTGCCAATGACAGCACTTGAGACCTCTGGGGTCTCTCCTATAAACTGTTCTGGGAATTTTGGTTTAATTCAGTTTATTTATTAGTTTTAATGTGCTAGCAAAGATCATTTCCATCGGTTAGTATCAGTTAAAGTAAAGCTACAGGCTTTTTAATCATGTTAAGTAAAGCGAACCGCATTCGGTGAAGCAAATCAGTCTCCGGAAGGGAATCAAGCTATTTAAGAGTTGCAGATTCAAATTTGCCAAATGCGTCAAAAATTTCCGTGGATGGACCGTTCTCGCCCTCACGTTTAAAAAAAATAATTTTGTAAAAATATAGAACTTGTAAATGTATCAGTCTAGAAGAGTTGAATGAAACAAAGCACAGCAGAAGTAGTAAACATTAGTGTCAACATTAGAGGGGAGGAAAATGATTACATATTGTGTATTTTGTTGACCAAAACATGCCCACATCTTTAAAAATGGTTAACATTATTACCAGATTTTGCACCATTAAGCTACCACTGGATTAAATAATAATCATTTTGGGTAGTGATTTGTTTCACTGACCGCCGGCATTTTAAATGGGAATCCGTGGATAGGGCATAAATCATGCTGCCTGATTCAAAATGTTAAACCGGCCAAACATTAATGATGGAAATGATCTTTGCAGCAAATAAAAATCTAATAATAAGCATTCCATGAATCCACTTGTGTGGAAAAATTGTTATGTTACATAATAAAGATACAAAATTGCAGGCACAATCAGGGGAGGTCCAGTTCTTTTGACTTCAGTTTGGTAATTAAAGTCTGACTCAGAGATTTCGAACTATTTTTTTTTGTGCAGATAAGATAAATGTCACTAGAACTAAAGGTAGTAAACATTAAAAGGCACAATTCCTGAAAAGTTGAGATGGGAATCGGATTTTCGTTTTGACGCAGTTAACATTTTATTGTCGTATTACGCTTTCCATAGGATACCCCCTGTGTATATAACAAAATTCGGTATCCGGAATATTCTACCAAAGTTGGGATTTTCTCTATGGAAGGAATTCGATTTTTAGCTTAGCAATTGCACCACAGAGAGTAGTTAGTGACAGCATTATGTCATGCAAACACACGATTTTTTTGGGAAATGAGGGCGCCCTCCTCAGGAAATCTTGAGTCAGCCTTCAAAGGTTATAACGACTTCTGATCCATTTATCTCCTGTTTGGGTTTTAAACAAAATTGAGAGATGAGATACTTTTGCATATTTCACATTTTGATTGCATTGTTGCGGTTTATTCTGCATAATTTAACCTAATATCAAAGCGAATTCATGACACTAAAAGATATATGTGTTTGGTGTGTGTCATTAAAGAGACATGAGGAGATGTTCAAGGAAGAAGCGCCCCCAATTTTTCTCAGAACCCCGGTTTTTACATTATTTGGAATGCTTTACCAAAGTATTAGATCCACACGGAATTGAAGAAGCCGAATACGCGTCTTTATGTAATAAGATGATGATTTGTAGTTTCTGTCGGGCACGGACAAAGTTAAAGCATGGTTTCTTGGGAACGATTACGATAGCAGGCAAGCTCAAAACAAGGTTGAAGTTAGTTGCACCTGTTTGTCCAATAAAAACTTCAACTGTTTCTCGGTAAGGGGGGTCTTCAACCGATCAGTGAGATTTGAGAGAAAGTCGTTATTCTAAAAAAATTTATCCTGTTCAATTTAAAATACTAATACCTCTTATCTGGAGATTTTAATTCAAATTTTGAGTGAAGTTTATTTTTTATAAAAAGTTAAAAAAGGTGAAAGGGAATGTTATAAGCCTATAAATCGGAAGAATCGATCTCGCTGGTTACGCAACATTCAGAGACACGCGCTCAATACGTTGCGTATTATTCTGAGTTTTAGGTCAGAGGTGGTATATGCACTAAGGTGTCACAGGGGTTCATTTTCAAGCAAAATAAGGATTTTTGCATGAATTTCTTCAAAAGGGTCCTTGGTGACCCCATGTTTTATTTTATTAGCACGCTGATATGAGTGTTCAACTTATATAAAAATCAAAACACAAATTAGGGCTAAATTTTTTAACTATAACCAAAAGAATGTCCTAGAAAAAATTATTTTTCAATGACTAAACTAGTTATTTTGTTCGAAAAAATGGTATTTTGTTAATGGTTTTAACTCATAAGTGAATCGGTGACCCCCATTTTTTCTTGATGTTTCATTAGACGATGAAAAACCATATTTATCCGAAGTTTGAAAGGAAAAAGGTGGAGAAGTATATAGACCCAAAACCATAACTCTTATTGGTGGACAAACACTAAATTTTGTCTTAGACCAGGTCTAACTTCAAACCCTGGTCTAACTTTGTGTTGCATACGGACCTACGAGTCGACCTTAAATGGCCAGTTTTATAGCCATGATTTTTTTTTAAAATTTCAAAGATTAGTGCAGTTTTTTGGAATCAAGACCAGTGGTGTTTACCCATTACTTTAGCCTGTCTCAAAAAAAAAATGGTTACAATCAGACAAAATGGTAAATATGAAATTCAAAATAAGTCACTCTATTGATAATATTAAAGAACAAGCCCGGGCTTTCCAATGGCTGTTGTTTCCTCTTATTTGTCTTGTCAAACTCCAGAGATATAATAAATTTAGTGTGACTATACCAAAACGATTTTGTGCCACTTTTTATGCCATGGGCAGAGGTGCTTCGCCCAGTTATGCCATCATGCTGTCTTCAAGCTGAACAAAAGATTGCAAATTACAAGAGAAACAAAAAACACAGATTAAAGTAGAAACAAAAAGAAGGCTAGTTTTATCGACACAGAGTTAATAGTCAACATAATCAATTCATTGATAAATATCTTCTTTTCAGAAATAATATATAACAGTACAAATATTATGCAAGCAATGAATGAATGAAAATGGAACTTTTGAATTTATTACAAAAATTGGAGCTGTTAAAAGCATGCCAGAAGGAATGTGGAAGTGCGACCAAACCAAAATAAACACTACAAATCCAAAGAAAGGGTGTAAAAATAGTGCAGTGATGCTTGGTGCATTTACTAATTATTGAAAGTCAAACAAAAATTGAGTTGAAAGCAAAACGTATCAACAGTGTTTGGTAGGAATTTTGTTTCATGACTTCAAACCATAAAAACTCTCTCTCCTCCAGGGTCGGTGCGCCAGCTGTACCTCATGGTTCTTTCTAGTCTAAACAAAACAACAGTTTTATGTCGAAGGTTATCCTTTATATTAAGACAGAAACTATGGTCATAACTTCCCCATTACGTAACTGTTTAGAGTTTCTTTATGAAGTGAACCCTTTTTTTAAAAGATTTTCTATTGTTCAAGTGGAATATAACTTTGTTTTACAGATTCGGTCACGTTTTAACTCAACAGAAAGTGCACAAACGCGCTTTCTGCTGTTCCGCAGCTTACTGAAGTATTCTGGATTGGTGAAAAGCAAATGCGATGAAACAAAATTCTGCGAAAGCATGTCTTTCTCTTTAATGTGATGTACAAAACGACTTACTGATGTTGAGATTGGAGTTAGGATATTGAAAACCAAAGTGGTTTTTGATTGTACATTTGTTTTAGACAGCTGGGTACGGAGCTGTTCTATGTATACGCAGCATGTACTGCACCCATATTTAAAGACAGAGATCATTTAAAACCACTCCGAAAATTTAGTTGATTAAAAACACAATATAATACTCTGCAAAATCTCAACACAAAAAAAAAAAGGGCAAATGTCATAACAAATGGCAGATTGTTGAATAGCCCAATGTACGCGCTGTTGTGAACAATTTGCATTGTATTATTACAGTATATGGATTCAAAAAAACATAGTATTGTGAAGAAATACTGCAAAGAACATTTATTCAAATAACAGTAGACTGAACTGGCAAGGAGGACAGACTCTTGATTGTACAGAATTTGATGACAACAAATTTGTGTAGACCTAGAAGAAAAGAGGGATCTTTATCCACAAATGCCACTGGAATTCTGGATTGTTTATATTTGCTTGGGTTGTAATACATGAGGGAGAGAGGGTCTTCAGGACATTACCAAATTCAATTTCATATTGGTTGCAGCCAGCATTAGCTCCAATTAGCAATTGTGTGCGTGTGTAGTATCGTGACAGGTGTATGGGGGATACAAAATGTTACGTTATTTTTATGGATTGGCCCACAGCTTTATATTCTTTTGAATATCGACTGCAAATTCTAGTGCAAAGTCATATTTAAAAAGGGTTTGAGAAACACTAAACCATCATGCCAATGGTTGCTGTGGGTGGGGACTTAGAGGTTCACAAACCACCTGTTAGAGTTGATTTTCTGCATATGTGAACCTTTCTCATTTACTAAAGCCAACTGCAGATATGATGAAATTTAGACAGGCTAAAATTAAAAACGATAAGAGTTGAAGAAAGCAAAGTTGTTACTAGACACGTGGGAATTTCAACACTTTCGAGGTGAATTCTTCACCTATAATTAATGGAATTACCAGTACCAATTTTTCCCATGCTCTCCCAGTTCCCCCCCCCCAAATAGCAAGATTAAACTTCATTTATAGAATAAAAAAAATATAACTTTTCAATGGGCTTGACAAAAAGTCAAAACCAATTGGTTTTTAAAAGGGTTACCACCTGAGCCCTAAACGGTACACAATCTTCCCCCTCCAGAATTTTTGCTTGTCCCCCATTCTCCTTCCCCAAAAAATTATGCTGGTGCCACCAGTGCTCAATATTGCCCCTTGGCCATCACACAAATGGTTGGGGTAGACTCATACAGGAATCTGCTTACCTTCAATCCGATGTTGATGTAACAAATTGCATTGTCTTTAGGCAGATGCAGAACCTCCCATAAATATATATTCCCACGTGCACATAATATATATTCATTTCGATCACCCTGTATGACGACACCCCCAAGTGACGTCATACCCACAATCCTCTTCCTCTTTACGTCTTGGGTTCGACAAGAAGGGTATCGTTAATGTATTTAGCTCCCTGAAATTTGTCGAATTTTTGGTCAGATTTAGCTACTAGGTGGCCCTGAACCTTGTGAAAATCTGTTAAATGTCATTTATTACGTCCCTGGGACCGTAGTTTTGTCATTTTTCGTTTGCAAAGTCCGTATTTTAAGGTCTTAATATCTTGACTTCGCGTCGGGTTTGTCAACACACATACCCGCATAATTCACACCCATAGGCAGACTAGCGTAGGGCGTGGCTCTGTTGCCACGTTCATATCGATAGTCCTTTTTTCCCACTACTAACTATCTATATATGTGTTATATATTTTAACGTGTATATTTGTGATTACAATGCTTGTGCGAATTGTAATTTGTAAACGGGCTGGCACGTTTTTCGTTCTCGTTTCAAAATGGCGCCCGGTTTGTTTACATTTTATAATTTATGCACGATCATTCCTTCACACAGTGAGCGTACACTTGTGGGTTTACTACCTAGTTTCCTTAATGCTTTCTTGCAGCCCTTATGTGAACGAGGTATGGCCTTTGTTTAAAGGAGTTGTAGGATTGTTTGGAAATGCTTTTATATAACTTTTCTATGTAGACTTAGTAAATTTGTATTCGGGTATCCCCGCTTTGGTGCGTGCTCAGGCCCGTTTGTTTCCCTTATAGGCCGCGGCTGTACGTGACTTGTTCGACCGAGTCGCCGTCACAGGACCCACACCCACGCTGATACCCGCTGGTCTTACTCCGGGGTGAATAGGTGCGCCGTTCGTATCGGTCTCTCGTTATGCACCTGGTTTGCTCTGGAGTTGGACTGGGGTATATCCTTGGGTTTTCGTCCGTTCGGTATAACTTGGACGGTGTAGGGATATTGACCGGTAATGAGCGGGAGCTCCTCCGCTGTTGTAAGCGGAGGTTCATCCGCCGTTACACAGGCTTTGGGTCTGGTGTCTTGTCAGTCGCCCGCGCCTCTGGGGTGCGTTTGACTGATAGGATACGGGGCGCGTGGTAGCCGTCTTCGGTACCCACCGATCACAATACCACCGCTATAGTACCCATCGCCGTTACAGGGAGTTCCTCCGCTGATGTAAAGAGGGGGTTCACCCCCAACGCCGTTAGAGGGTTCGCACCCCCCGGTGTCGTGTCAGTCGCACGTGCCCCAGGGGTGCGTGTTGTCACCGTTTCGGTACCCTACCGATTACGGAGGCTAACCGCCATGGTTGTCCACTGGTACCTAAGGTGGTTGTGCCCTTATATGGCGTCCGCACGGCGGCGCTGCCCTCGGGGGCAGCTTTTCTACCGGTGGCGGTTCCCGCTGCAAGGCACCCCCGTACAATAGACCATTCATCGCAGGGATTTACGAAATCGATGCGCGCGACAATGCCTATTCACAGGGAGTGATACCTATTCGTGGGGATAACGGGGTTCTTTTTTTTGTTTGTTGTATCCAAATCATTGAGTAATGGCTTTATGGTGGTGTCAGGATTTGTTCAGCTAGTGTGCTGTGCTTATCCGGGGGCCACTGTAGTGTAACCATGATACGGATGCTCCTAGAACTGGCCCCGCTATTTGAGGCTGGGGCGGTTGGGAGCAGTCAGGGGTTACACCATACTTATTCCACACTGACTGTGATGTACAGTTACAGTTGTGATTCTAGGTAAACAGGACCGACGTATGGCTTAACGTCCCCTCAGACGGACGGGACGCTTTTTATGATTCTTTTGGCCAATTCCAAGTGAACCATGGAGGAGAGTTGTATTCTGTATTTAATCAATACTGGTATACAGATCAATCCAGAATTGATAGTACCGAATAATAAATCCCCGGCAAGTGCCACGACCCCCACAGGATTCGAACCCAGTAATTTTTGACTGGTTTCTGTGAACGGGGCATGACTCTGTAGGCTCGCCGCCTGATGGGGATCCAGTAGTTGCGGCATCATTGCTGCGCAGTATACCATCCCTTCCCATGCCGTTGGAGCGATCCGCTTGGATTGGCTTGGCGGGGAAACGGGGGGGGAGGCCACGGGCATGCAGTTAGTAGCCGGGCGGCTGGGGGGTTGGCCAAATAGGTTGGTCTGCCTCTCTCGCTGGTGTTGGCTAGCGTCGTATTGCTACGGTGTCGTCAGGGGGTCACGGGTTTATCATGTTAAACGGGTTAATGTCAGTGTTACCTCTCTGTCATCTCTCATCACGGTATAAGATCCCGGCTGCTCTTACCTCAAACTCAGTACTGTTGCAATCGGTCCATCGGCGCGGAGTAGCGGTAAGGTGACAATTTGTGAAGATTGTCTAGTTATTTTGCCAGTACACCCTCGTTGTCCTGTTCGGGCGCGGGTTGTATGCGGGGGGGGTTGCGGTGTGGACTACTTAAGCAGGCCACACCGTGGTGGTTGTTATTTTTATTACTGTGTACATGTCGGTTTCATGTATTGCCTTTTAATAATAATACGTCACATACATATAGAACGGTACATCCAAGGGGGGGGCTTTTGGCTACTATCGTATTCTGTTCTTGAGGGTAGTTGCTGAGGTCATTGTGGTGTAGGTCTTCGCCTTAATCGCCTCAATCCCTTACGGGATTCGGGCGATGGGGGAGCATCGCTTCATCTACGTGATGGATTCTGGCCGTGTTAAGCACGTTCGCTTTGTTAACACAAGGACAATCCTATTGGTGTGATGATTCGTTGCGGCGACCCCGGAAGGAACCAGTCGCCGGAAACTGTGCCACCCCCCCTTGGGTGTGTCCTCTGCTGCCTGGGGCGGCGCTGCTCGCCAAGCGCTCCTCGGGACAGTATGCGTCGGGGTATTCCTACCACAAATGGACGCTCGGGGCACAGCAGAGTCTAGCCTTCACTGGCGGGTAGTGGACTCCCGTAGCTTCAGGGTGGCGTTCATCTTTTTCTAATGACTTTACCCTTTTTTGGATTTCAACTTCCTTAGGTGTCTCTCGGTAGTTGGCAACTCGACTTCAGCCCATACAATCCGGTTCTTCGGGGCGGCCTTACGTCTGTATTAGGCGTTGCAGCCTTCTTAGATCGTTCTTGCATGTTTGTCTTCCGAGCTCAGACCCCTCCTGGGTCCGAGTTTGGTTGCGGTTTTTAATAAAATGCAACGCCAACCGAGCTTTTGAGCCAGCCCTTAGGGGTTGTGCACCGGTTTGGGATTTTGAACTCTCTCCCACTCCCCTTCTTTCCGGGGCGGTTGCATACGGGTCTTCTCCAATGCTACTCCGTATGAGTCCTTGGATTCGGTGCTTTTGGTAGGACTACAATTTGGGAATCACTATTGCTATGGTTTGGAATTCATATCGATGGCGCTTTGGATTAAATTCTTTTTAGCAATAAATGCTGGTGCCTTTCGCCGGCGTTTCACGACGCTATGTCGTCAGTATTTTTCCGGTTAGGAGCTTTTCTGCCGTTCCTTCACGTTGTTACGGATTGTGTTCATCACTTCGGATCGCGGTTGATTCGAAGTTCGGATTCGTTCGCCACTTTGGCGATGATTACCGTTGATGATACGATTGGCGAATTAATTTCGTCAGTAGTAGCTAAATGGTGTGTCGGATTCCGCAGTAATTTATGCTTGTTTGTATTCATCGCTTTGACGCTTTAGATTGAGGTTAGGGGTATCCGCTCGCCCATCGTTGGCGATGGTACCCTAGTGAACGGTAGACGACTTAATTTAGTTACTTCTTGGCTTAAATTCTGTGTCGGAAAACTCGGCCAAGTCTACACCGCCCCCTGCCTGTTATATTTCTATTCGGAAGTATGTGTCAGGTTGCGGTCGGCTTTTTAATCTCTTTAAGCGTGTGTGTGCACGCGCCAGCTGAGCCTCTCGCTCGGTCGGCTTTGTGCACGATCCCCGCGGGGGGTCTTTTATTCTCACGCTTTAGTTAGACTTAGGGATTTACTAACCAAGCTCCGTTAGGCACTCACAGGCCGCCCGCGGCACAGGTTTGTTTTGCCTTTATTTTGAAGACAGGTTCAACCGCTTCCATCTTCTCCATGGGGATGGATGATTGGGTTGATAATGAGTATTTGCATTCTCTAATGACATGGACTTATATTGTTATTAACTTGTGCTTCAATTTAATCGATACTAATGTTGAAAGGGGGTATCATTCCAATCTATCAATGATGTGGATGGTTTGTTCTGATCTGGCGGGGTGTGATATACTATACTTTTATATTATATTATTTTACCTCTATGTTTCTGATTGATAAAAAAATTAGTCTTCACGCCAGATGCAGAGTTCTGTACATGGTGGGATATAGACTATTATTTTATCATAGGACCTTTCAATGTGTATATATAGTAATAGTTCCACCCTCTTGGTCTGGCTTATCGTGCTGCATTCTGGACTTATTACAATCCTCAGCCTTTGTATAAAGTGAAAGAACTTTGGGTGTCCTGGGCTGGTTCATTTCCCCGTACATGTATTCTTATCCTGTGATGTTCCAGCACGCTAGGATAGGATGAGTTTGTTTGCCTACGGGCCAAACGGGATTACTCTTTATTCTTGGAAGCAATCCTATTTGCAAATGGCAGATATGTTTTGCTCTAAGGTCCAGCTGGGATCTTTATCCCACTTAGGGTTTTTCCTCTTCTCATGCCTAATTGGATTTCCCCATTCGCCGGTTGCGTCCCCTTAGTCATTCGTATGATAAGGGAATGCTGTTGGGGGCTAGGCATTCTGTGCCACTGCCCTTTTACTCGGCGATATTTCCTTAAACTTTAGAGTTTTCGGAAATCTGTTAGATTCTCTTACTCTCCTGGCCGCCTCAATCCAGTTGTTTAGGTAGGCCTTGGAGTAAATGTTGGAGCTGGTACTGTTGATCGGGTACTCTCTCCAACATTTTTTGCTGGGAATTCTTTGTCAGCACCCTTTCAAACAGTTACTGATCATTCGTTTGAGGTGGTCACGTCTCAGGGCGACATCGGGTAGTCCTTTCTGATGCTTTTTCATTTCATGATGAATAGGCATAGTATGACTATTGGATGTTGCCCCAGATGGGGTCAATCTTCTGGTTGGCCTTTTTCCATTCTGGTGGAGATTCTTGATACACTTGGGGTTGCTGTACTATCCTGAAGCTTACCCCCCAGGGTAGGCTTCGATCTAGAGATGTTGAATCGGAGTGAGCTTATGTCGGCCTTGCTAGATTCTCCTCTTTTTCCGCTCCTCGCACTCGCTTGCCCTTGGGGCTCAAGTGAGTGGGATATGGTGGGCTGGCTGCGTAAGGTAACAGTTGATGACTCAGGTCTTCCTGTCCTTATGCTGTGCGGGTTTTCTCGCAGAGTACTGTAGCCGTCGAGTGCCTGAGGATTTGGGCTCTTTCCGCCCTCCTCAGTCTCCGCTCACCTGCGGTGCCCCTTCCTCTTGTCGGCCCGTCGCGGGCTCAGAGGGTGGCGAATGGGTCTAATGGCTCGAGCTGCTCTGAGGCCTTGTAGACCCTCATACTTGGGAGTAAACCTCTCAGTTATGCGCCGTGTGTTTTGTGCACGAGGGGTGCTGGTTTTTCATGTGACGTCTCCTCATGTACGTCGCTAATCTGGCCAGCTTTTTGCAGGAGCCACTCTTTCAGGGGGCTCAGCAAATTATTCTCTTAGTAAGTGGTGCGTTTAGGTTTCATGCTATCTGTATTGGCATGTGACCTTGCGCGGCTCTTACTTCTTCTTCTGATGAATTGCTTGCAATTCATATTCATACTCATTTCGATTCACGCAATCCAGGTGTGACATTTTGCATCCTGCACCGCCTCCTAGTACCTGTGCTAATCTGGCGATGTTAATGCAATTTGTTACATCAACATCGGATTGAAGGTAAGCAGATTCCTGTATGAGTCATGTAAGAACAGTGGTGTTCTAATGACATGTAGACTTGACTGGCAAGGCTGCTCTTTGATGTACAGAATTTTGAAAAAATTTGTCGTAGACCCTAGAAGCAAGAGTTGACAATGCTGCATTTCTTTATTGGTTTATATGGGCTTGGGTTGTAATACAATGAGGGAGAGAGGGTCTTCAGGACATTACCATAATTTCAAATTTCCATCTTGGTTGAGATCAGCATAGCTACACTTAGCAAATCTGTTGTGGGGTGTCTGTAGTGTTACAGGTGTATGTGGAACTAAATGTTAAGATTTGTTATGGATTGGCCCACGCTTTATATTGCTTTTGGAATATAGCGAACTGCAAAAATTTAGGGCCAAGTCAGATTAAAAAAGTGTTCTGAGAACCAAAAAAACACTTTAACATAATGCCAACGGTGCTGGGGTGGGGGACTTAGAGGTCACAAACACAGTTAGAGGTGATTTCTCATATGGAAACCTTCTCATTTTACTAAAGCCAAATGCAGATTGATGAAATTGAGACAGGATAAAATTAAAAAAATGATAAGAGTGAAGAAAGCAGAAGTTGTATAGACACGTGGGAATTTCAACACTTTCGAGGTGAATTCTTCACCTATAATTAAGGAATACCAGTACCAATTTTACCATTGGCTTCCAGTTC
Source organism: Ophioderma brevispina (assembly GCA_023653785.1). NCBI lineage: Eukaryota > Metazoa > Echinodermata > Ophiuroidea > Amphilepidida > Ophiodermatidae > Ophioderma > Ophioderma brevispina. The sequence continues at coordinate 35,862 of JAMKCH010002701.1, forward strand.
CCCCCCCCCCCCAAATAGCAAGATTAACTTCATTTATAGAAGTAAAAAAACAATTCACTCTCAATGGGCTTGACAAAAAAGTCAAAAAAACCAATTGGTTTTAAAAAGGGTTACCACCTGAGCCCTAAACGGTACACAATCCTTCCCCCTTAGAATTTTTGCTTGTCCCCCTTCTCCTTCCCCAAAAAATTATGCTGGTGCACCAGGGCTCAAATTGCCCCGTGGCCATCCACTAAAATGGTTTATGGGGTAACTCATACAGGAATCTGCTTACCTTCAATTACGATGTGATGTCCAAAATTGCAGGTCTTTAGGCAGATTCAAGAACCTCCAATAAATAGATATTCCCACGTGACATTAATATATATCATTTCGATCACCCTGTATGACCACCACCCCCCAAGTGAGTCATAACCCAAATCCTCTTCCCTTTACGTTGGGTTCGACAAGAAGGTACGTTAATGTATTTAGCTCCCGAAATTTGTCGAATTTTTTGGTCAGATTTAGCTACTAGGTGGCCCTGAACCTGTGAAAATCTGTAAATGTCATTTATTACGTCACTGGGACCGTAGTTTTGTCAGTTTTCGTTGCGAAGTCCGTATTTGAGGTTTAATATTTTTACTCGCGTTCGGGTTGTCAAACACCACTACCCGAATAAAATTCACACCCATAGGCAGACTAGCGTAGGGCGTGGCTCTGTTGCACGTTCATATAGATAGTCTTTTTCCCACTATAAATCTATTATTATGTGTTATATATTTAACGTGTATATTTGTGATTACATTGCTTGTGCGCTTGTAATCTGTAACGGGCTGGCACGTTTTCGTTTATCGGTTCAAAAAATGGCGCCCGGTTTGTTTCCATTTATCATTATGCACGATCATTCCTTCACACGAGTGAGCTACACTGTGGGTTTACTACCAGTTTCCGTAATGCTTTTCTTGCAGTCCTTATGTCAACGTGGTATGGCCTTGTTTAAAGGATGTAGGATTGTGTGGAAATGCTTTTATATAACGTTTTATCTGACTTAGTAAATTGTATTCGGGTATCCCGCTTTGGTGCGTGCTCAGGCTCGGTTGTTCCTTATAGGACGACGGAGGTACGTGACTGGGTTCGCGAGTAGCCGTCACAGAACCACACCCACGCTGATACACGCTGGTCTTACTCCGGGGTGAATAGGGCGCGTTCGTATCGGTTCTCGTTATGCACTGGTTTTGTCGGCGGTGGAATGGGGTAATCTGGGTTTTCGTACGTTCGGTATAACTGGAGGTGGAGGGATCGGTGACCGGGAATGAGCGGGAGCTCCTCAGCATGTTGTTAGCCTGGAGGTCATCCGCCGTACACAGGCTTTGAGGTCTGGTGTTCTTGTTCAGTCGCCAGCGCCTCTGGGTGGTTTGACCCCACCCCCCCCTCCCCCCCCCGTCAGATAGGATACTGGGCGCGTTGTAGCCGTCTTCGGTACCCACGGATCACAATACCCCCGCTAGAGTACCCATCGCCGTTACAGGGAGTTCCTCCGTGTGTACGAGGGGGTTCACCCGCAGTTAGAGGGTTCGCACCCGGTGTCGTGTCAGTCGCCTGTGCCCAGGGGGGAGCGACTGGCTGGATACTATGCGTGTGGTCACCGGGTTTTCGGGACCCTACCGATTACGGAGATAACCGCATGGTGTCCCACTGTCACTAAGGTGGTTGTTCCTGTTCTATGGCGTCCGCTAACGCGGCCGGCCCTAGGGGCAGCGTCGACGGTGGCGGTTCCCGCTGCAAGCCCACCCCGGTACAATAGACCATTCAGCGAGGATATTACGTTAAGTACGATGGCGGGCGAGCGTGGAAAAATGCTATTCACAGGGTAGCCTTGTAGCCCTACCCTTCGCGCCTCTGTTCTCTCTTCTGTGTGGTCTCCTCCCCTATTCTCTTCCAACAATAGGGCTTTACATGGTTGTGTCCTTGTTTGCTGCCATCACACCTAATATTATTATTAGGACATTGGCTGCTTATTGCCGTCTGGTCGTGTCAGGGATTTGTTAGCTAGTGTCTGCTGATCCGGGGCCACGTGTATCATGATACGGATTGCTCCAAACTGGACCGCTACTTGAGGCTGTGGCGGATTGGGAGCAGTCAGGGGATTTTACACCCTATTCTTTAAATTTAGACCACTGACTTGATGTCCATGTACAGTTGTGACTTAGTCACAGGACCGAGGCTTAACGTCCCCTCCGAAGGCGACGTGACGTCTTTAGGATCCATTTGCCCAATCCAAGTGAACCATGGAGGAGAGCGGTCTTCGTGTATTTAATCAATAGTGGATACAGAGCAAAACAGGAATTAGATTGATAGTACCCGGGAATAAATCCCAGCAAGTGTTGCCACGGACCCCACCAGGATTATTCGACCCAGTAACTTTGATGGTTTCTGTGAACGGGGCACTGACTGTGTAGGCTCGCCGCCTGTTGGGGATCCGGTCGCGGCATCAATTGCTGCGCAGTATACCCATCCCTTCCATGCCGTGGAGCCGATCGATGGGGGATGGCTCTTGGCGGGGGAAAAGGGGGGTGCGCACGGGTATGCCGTTAGTAACCGGGGCGGCGGGGCGTGTGCCAACTAGTTGGTCTGCCTCTTCCGCTAGGGTGGCTAGCGCGATTGCTACGCGTGTGGTCAGGGGTAACCGGGTTTGATCATGTTAAACCAGGGTTGATGTCACGGTGTTCTACCTCTGCTGTAATCTCTCATCAAGGGATACCGACTGCCCGGCTTACTCCAAACTCCAGTTGACTGTTGACAATAGGTTCATCGGCTGCCGTGATGCGCCGGGAGATGCTGTAAGGTGACAATTTGTGAAGATTGTCTTAGTTATTCTTTGAGTATACACTCCTGTTTGTTCCATGTAGGGGACGAGGGGGTATGCGGGGGTTGCGGGGTGAATAATCAGCGGCAACACCGTGGGTATGTTGGTATTTTATTACTGGTGTAACATGTCTGTCAGGTACTGCCTTTTTAATATAATACTGGTAATAGCTATAGGGACCGGTACATACCCGGGGTTTTTAGCTACTACCCTTATTCTGTTCTTGCGGGTAGTTGTTCAGGCCCCTGTGGTGTAGGTCTTCGCCTTTTAATCCATCAATCACTCCGGGATTGGGGCGGATGGGAGTAATCGCTTCATCTACCGATGGATTCTGGCCTGTGTTAAGCAGTATCGGCTTGGTTACACAAGGACATCCATTGGATGGATGATTCGTGAGGGACGGAACCCATTCGCCGGGAATGTGCACCCCCCTCTGGGTGTCGGCCTCTGCGCCTGGGCGGACGCTTGCTAGCAAGCCGTCTCGGGACAGCATTGCGTTGGGTATTCCTACCACACAGGATTGTCGGGGAATATAGTGTTGATTTTTAGTTGAGTTTTTCAGGCGTCGTGGGAGTGGTGGTAGCGGCTCCGGTAGCTTCATGGGTGGCGTTAATCTTTTTATAATGCCTACCTTTTGGGATTCAACTTCCTTAGGGTCTCTCTCCGGTGTTGTTGGACCGACTTCATCCATACCAATCCGGTCTCGGGGCGGCTTACGCTCTTATTAGGCGTTTGCAGCTTCTTAGAGAGTCGCTGTTTTGTTCCGAGCTCAGACCCATAATGGGTCGAGTGTGGATGCGGTATTATTTTAATAAAAGCAACGCCAACCGATGCTTTTGAGCCAGCCTAGGGGTTGTGCCACCGTTTGGGATGAATATCTCCCCCTCCCTTTCTCCCGGGGCGTGCATACGGGTCTTCTTAGCCTGCTACTCCGTCTGATCCCTTTGGTTCGGTATTTTGGTGACACAATTGGGAATCACGATTGCGATGGTTTGAATTCATATCGATGGCGTTGGATTCAATTTTTTGTAGCAATTGAAAGACGGTGGTTCTTTCGCCGGCGTTCACGACGATATGTGTCATTATTTTTCCGGTACGGGAGCTGGGATTGCCGTTCCTTACGTTTTTACGCTTGTGGTTATAAATTCGGATCGCGTGGATTCGAAAGTTTGGATACGTTCGCCACCTTTTGGCGATGAATTTACCGGTCTGAAGGATACGATTGGCGTATTTGTCAGTAGCCTGAAAGGTGTGTGTCGGATTACGCGTTAATTTATGCTGTATTCATCGCTTCTGATCACTTTCGATGAAGGTTTCGGGTATCCCGCTCGCCATCTTGGCGATGGATACCCAGATGAAATGTTTAGCGACGATTTAATTTAGTATTTGGCTTAAGTTCTATGTCAGAAGACTCGGGCAAGTCTACCGCCCCTGCGATATTTCTATTCGGAAGTGTCAGGTTGCTGTCGGCTTTTAATCTCTTCTAAGCGTGTGTGGCACGCGCCGTGGCCTCGCGCTGTCGTCGGCTTGGACCGATCCCCCGCGGGGGGGGTATTTATTCTCACGCTATAGCAGGGATGACTAAGCTCAGTTATGGCACTTCACGGCCGCAGCGGGAGGTTTTGGGCTTTATTTGGAATGACAGGTGCAACCTCCCATCTCTCTCCATGGGGATGGATTGATGGGTTGATAAGTGGAGTCTTGCATCTCTAGTGAAATGGACTTATTATTTATCACTTGTGCTTTTAATTAATATAATGTTTTGAAGGGAGGTATTCACTCCATATATCAATGTGTGGATTGGTTTGTTCTGATCATGGAGGGGGTGATTATACTTACTTCTTAATTTATATTATTACCTCATGTTCTGATTGGATCATTGTCTTAAACCGCCAGATGAAGAGTTTCTGTAACCATGGGTGGGATAGCTATTATTATCAATTATACCTTCCATGTTTATATATAGTAATAGTTCCACTCTTGGTCTGGCGTCGTGCTGGACAGTCGGGACTTATTACAATCCTCAGCCTTTTTATAAATGAACGAATCTTTGGGGGGTCCCTGGGATGGTTCATTTCAAAGTACATGTATTATTATCCTTGTGATGTTCATGCTTGCTAGGATTGAGGAGTTTGTTGGCCTACGGGCCCAAACGGGATTCCTCTTACCTTGGGTAGCAATCACTGATTGCTAACATGGCAGATATGGTTGCTCTAAGGTCCAGATGGGATCTTATCCACTTAGGGTTTTTGGCCTCTTCTCATGCCTAATTGGATTTCCCCAGTCGCCGGTTGCGTCCCCCTTAGTCATTGTATGAAAGGAATGATGTTGGGGGCTAGGCATTCTGTGCAACTGCCCTTTTACTCGGCGATAGTCCTTAAACTAGAGTTTTCGGAAAATTGTTTAGATTCTCTTATATCTGGCTGCCTAAATCCAGTTGTTTAGGTAGGCCTGGGAGGTTAGTAATGTGGAGTGGTACGGTTGATCGGGGTACTCTCGCCAAACATTTTTTGCTGGGAAATGCTTTGTCGCACCCTTTCAAAACAGTTACTGATCGATTCGTTTTCAGGGGTACCACCGTCTCAGGGCGAGCATGCGGGTGGTGGTAGTCCGTTCTGATGCTTTGTCCTTTCATTGATGAATAGGGGTGTATGACTAGGATATGTGGCCCCAGATTGGGGTCAATCTATGTTGGCCGTTTTCCATTTATGGTGGAGATACTTGATGCACTTTGGGGGTTGCGTTTAATACCTGATAGCTTTACCCCCCCAGGGGTATAGGCTGCGATCTAGAGATGTGAATCGGAGTGAGATTATGTCGGCCTTGTAGATTCTCCTCTTTTTTCCGCTCCATCGAACTCGCTTGCCCTTGGGGCAGCTCCAGTGAGTGGGATATGGTGGGCTGGCTGTCGTAAGGTAACAGTGATGACTCAGTATTACTGTCATTATGCTGTGAGGGTTTATCGAAGAGTACGTAGCTGTCGAGTTGTTGAGGAGTTGGCGCTCTTCGACATCTCACATCTCCGATTAACCGCGGTGCCCCCTTCCTCTTGTCGGCCGTAGCGGGCTCAGAGGGTTGCGAAATGGGTTAATGAGGCTGAGCTGAATCTAGGCTTGTAGAACCTCATACTGGGAGTAAAACTCTCAGTTATGCGCCGTGTGTTTTGGGGCCCGCGGGTGCGGGGTCTCTATGTGACGTATCCCATGTACGTCGCTCTAATGGGCCAGCTTTTTGCAGGAGCCACTTCTTTCAGGGGGCTCAGCAAATTATTCTTTTAGTAAGTGGTGGCTAGGTTTCAGACTTCTGGATTGGCCATGTGACCTTGCTGCGGCTCTTAAATTCTTCTGTCTTCTGAGATTGCTTCAATTTCTAGTCATAATCAGTCGATTCACGCAATCCAGGTTGTGACATTTTGCATCCTGCACCCCCTCCTAGTACCTGTGATAATCTGGCGATGTTAATGCAATTTGTAACATCAACACGGGATTGAAGGTAATCAGATTCCTGTATGAGTCCAGTAAGACAACAGTGGTGTTTCTTAATGACTAGTAAGGAATGCTTGCTTACCTTCTCCGATGTTGATTCCCGGCCGTCCCGCCCCCCTGCAGGATGTTGCTTTGTCCAGGGTAAGACGAAAAGAGGATGAGGATTGTGGGTATGACGTCACTTGGGGGGGGGTGTCGTAATACAGGGGGATCGACCATGAAGATTATATGTGGGAATATATATGTATGGGAGGTTCTGCATCTGCCTAAAGACAATGCATTTGTTACATCAACATCGGAGTAGGTAACGCAAGCATTCCTTACGAGTCATAGAACCCCACTCTGGTCTTGAAATTTATTGTGATTATGTCTGTGTGTCTGCTGTTGGGAGGTTGAATTCTGTATTATGTTATCTCAAGAATGCAAAGAGTCAGGATCATAAGCTTGTTTGACCGCCATTGATGACCACAATAGATGTTATTTTGCACAGTGGATGTTCTTTGCACACAATATCTCAAAAGCCACTACTGGTTGGGTCATAAACTTTTTATGGTAGTAGGATGACTCACAGTTCATTGGCCAAATGACCTTTTGACCTCATATTCCAGGTCAGATGGGCAAATTTTAAACCAATTTTTGGGTGGTTTTTGTGAATATATTTTTTGTTTGCTCCGCATGTGTTCAGAAAGAGACTGAAACGTTCAGAAGGGTAGTTAGTATGGTATTTAGGGGAATTACAAATTGCAGCCAAAAGGTTAAAGTCCATGGCCTGATCGCTTATAGGCTTCGTCCCCAGAAGCCCAGATTTACCGGGAAGAGGTCATATTTTGGAATCAGAGAAAAGCAACTATTTTTTTTCATTACTGTGAAATCTTAGGGCAAAAGGATATTTGGTTGGAAGTATGAGCAAAAAATGTGGGCCCCATTTGGTCGACCAATATTAATTTTACACAGCACTATAGGGGCTTACAAAAATCACGGTTTTTAGCTCTTCTCACAGCCAAGAAAGGGAGGCATATCGGGCGCGAAATACGTTACAGAGGGGGTTTGGGGTGAAGGCCATCTGATCAAGATGAAAACTTCATGTCCTTAAATTGGGCCATCCCCCGTTAATAAGGATAAGACAATGGACTAAAGGACCAAATACTTATCTGTGACCTGAGCAAAGAAACAAGGCTGAGGTCAAAGTCACCACCAAAGTGACCCATGAGTCAAAGGTCATAGGAAGGTCAATTTGCTTTGAAAATGCCCCCTAGAACCATAATTTGTATGAAAAGAATGTTAAACTGAGCACAGTACAATGCTGCAGAGGAGATCAAAGGATCACAAGGTGGAACTGCCTACGTCAGTCAATATAAATGGCACGCAAGTTATAGTTTAATAGAACAGGTACACAACACAACTCTGCAAAAAAATATCAAATTTTGCAAATTGGGGGTGCCTCTCCAAAAAAATGTGCTGTACTGCTTAAGGACTCAGGTTGGGAGGGTCACGGTAGGTCACAGCCCTAGTGTGCGCCAATTGTGGATCACTGGTCCTTGAGGGAGTCAGCTGAGATCCGATTGAGGTCACATTTCAAACATTGGTAAATGGACCAAAAGTAGGCAAAAGTTAGGCAATCAATGTTGGGATTACAGTGTGACATTTCGTTGGACCCATGGTTAGGATATGTAGATTAAAATAAAGTGCAATATTAAATGGTCAAAGGTGGTGAGAAAAAAATAGCTGTACCACCTTGTTGGTTTCAGTGAGTTTTAAAACCATCATGGGGAATCCCTCAGCCTATGTGATGGTTCCAGGGTCAATAAGTAAACACAAGGCGAACTCATATTTATGCATTGCGTAAAATATGTCCCGGATCTGAATGTTGCGATCGACTAAGATAATGTGACCAACTTAAAAACTATACAGACCCACGCCGCTTAATTCAGCTCGGAATAGAGGGTTAACATCTTTTAAAGCAAAATGCCAGGTTAATATTTAGAAATTTCCAAGGTTAACATTGTCGATGGACATAAGATACCGTCCATCGCAGGGACAGCCATTCTGAACAAGTTTTGGAGGACAAAAAAAGGCCAACTTTAACATGCTCACTGATCATTAGTGAGCAATCCATGGATCAAGTGTCACTGCTGTATAGTGTCACTTGACCTGAGTTGACCTTGACTTAGAGGAATGGACCCTTGACCTTCATTAACATATGAAGGTCCCAAATTGCATCTGTGACCCAAATTTGGTTTTTTTTTTTAAAATTGGATTTAAAGTTTTTAACTAGTACCAATACTTTCATTCAACTTCAACTATCCAAAGGGTGGATGGATTTAACTCAGGAATTTGTATCAGAAGGTTTTGATTGATATGCTTCATGCATGAGCGCTGAGAAAAAACATTGAAAAAAAACAGATTCGTGATCGGGCTCACCCAGCTTATGCATCTATGTCATCAAGTGTAATCTGCTGAGAGAAGATGGTTTTAGAAACCTCCTTATTCATAATTGACAACATTAGTCTGAGTGATTAGATGTTACACATCTTTCAATCATAATGTTCAAAACTTAGGCCACTCAGTTGCCATAGTGTACACATTTGCATGGCAAAAATGTTTAAGATACTTCTGGAAGAGGTTATGCAATACAATAACAGGGAATACAATCCTAAACAAGAAAAAAAAATGTTATACCAAATTTTGACAAGAAATGTACCAAATTGTAAAAAAATGCCTTTTTTCTGATCATGCATTAAAATGAATGCACAAGTATTCATGTAATTTTAAAAACATTCTTGAAAAATCGAAATGTTTTTTATACCCCCTAAAATCACAACATAAAAATAAATAAAAAAAAAATCAATTTTTGGGATAGATTATAATTAGATAATTGATTTATTGCAGAATTTTGAGATAAAATTGGAATGTGCAATATTTGTCATGCACATTTTCTTAATACCTTTAATCCTGAATGTTCTTTGTTAACTCATCCAGTACAGAGAGAGGTTATATAAAACAACCGTCAAACTGTTTGCAGACTACGAGCTGAGAAGAAGAGCGCTCATGGAAAGAGATGCAAAAGAAAGAAAACGAGAGAGGGAAGATGAGATTGCACAAGAGGAGAAAGTCAAGAAACGGAAGGAATGGGAGAAGGATTGGGAGGTGAGTTGGTAGCTTGTTAGAGTTCCTGGCCTGCAATTAGGCCTAAAAATATTTGTTTGCCATAACAGAAGAAAAATATTACTGCCGGTTGGTCGGTCGGTTGGATTTTTATAAATTTGTTGAACTTCACTATGTTTTATTCTATAAATTGAATACAAGTTTGCTTTTGTCAAAGATCTTTTATTTTACTTGTAGTTGCTCTGTTTCCTTGTTTTGATGTTTTTCCATCTTGTTTTGATAAAAAAATTTAATAGTCAATTGTAAATGAAAATCATGGGTCGGTTGGGCTTTTTTTATTTTGTGCTAATTTGCATACAAATTTTTGAGTAGGCAGGTTTTTCAGGGGTCGGTCGGGGTATGGCAAACATTTATTTTGTGTTATGGTAGGTCTACAGGAACATAACTAACACCATAGCGGCAGCGATTGGTTGTTTTTAACTTTTTTAATTTTTTCTTTTATATTTCTGTCTCAAAAAAAATATTACGATTTAATGGAGGTTAGAACCAGATCCATGGATTACTTAAAGGGGGATGGCCCCGAATTAAAGACATGAAGTTTTCATCTTAATAGATTGGCCTTCATTCCAAAAGCCCATCTGTAAAGTGTCGCGCCGATATTTCAATCCGTTTTGATGCGAGAGCTAAAAACGTGATTTGAAGCCCCATAGAGTTCTGTGTAAAATTATATTGGTCGACCAAAATGGGGCACATTTTCGCTCATAACATCCAAACCAAACATCCTTTGGCTCTAAGATTTCACAGGGTAAATGAGAAAAATAGTAGCTTTTTTCTGATACCAAAATGTTGACCACTTCCGGTAAAATCTGGTGCTTCTGGGGACGAGGCTATTAGCGATCGGGCCATGGACCTTTAAATAGAGACACCCCTCACAATTTGAGTCAGCAGCAGGTCATTCTTTGTAATATTTAAAGCAATAATAGCACATTTTTGAAGAGTGCCCTTAATTTTAAAAAAATGTTGAGATTTTTGCAGTTGCATTGGTAATTGGCTAGTACCTTTAAAAACTGATTTGTGAGGTGGTGCACTTAGAAAACTGTGTAGGACATTTCGCCGATTGAGGGCTGCTCATTAAATGACGTTGCATGACGTCAGAATATTTGAGAAACAGACAGGTTGTTGAATCATTGGAAATTTGTATTTATATGTTTAGAAGCTGCATAAATTTCCCCACATGTGCAATCGTAAGAATAGGTGTAGCAAATAAACCATTCTATCATTGATGGCTACTTTCCGCGTCAAAATCGGAATTATGAGTGAAGTTTCAGAGGATTTACTGCATCGTTCCGTATCTAGTTTTTCTCTCTTTGGCCTTTAATCGCTACAGTTTGACAAGTAATATTTCGAACTTATTTCCTTCTAATCATCTTTGAAACATTTTATCATAAGCCAACATTTTGTATGGCAAATCCTGAAGGTTTAACCTTTATACTCGTACCATATTTGACTTGCATTGGTTGTAATAAACTTGTGGGGTTTTCCATTATGCATAGATTCAACCCTTTGAAATTTTAGACTGTTACTGCATGCCACCCTGGTTGAAGAAGCCCCGATCGGGAGATGTCTCACACACGACACGCTATAATAGTGCTCATTTATTATGTTTGTAGCCTGAGTCCCCGGCCCTCATTCATAACTAACAAACATTGCGGATAAGTCCATACGTTTTCAAGGTTTGAAGGATTTAGTGGATCAGTGAACGAAATATCACATAGCTTCAACGGCGAAGTTTCATAGTGTGGTGCTATTTCATAATGGGTGGACACAAACAGGTCTTGGGCACAGATGTGGCATTTTCAGCACAGGCATTAAATTTCAATCAGGGATCCCCAATTCTAATGATAAAATCCTTTCTTTTTTTGATAAATATGCAATTGTGAGCATTACCATTCACAGGTATAATTTGTTAGATTCAATTACCAACAAAACTGTGCAAAAATCTCAAAAAAATTCTAGTTTCTTCTGTAAGGGACAGTTAGGCTATGTGTTCTTTTGTAAATAAATGCCAGTTATTATTTTTCACAAGTCTCATTTTTCCTCTTCTCAGAAACGGCGGGACGATAGGGTAACAAGCTGGCGAGACTTCACACAAGCAACGACTAAAAAGAAGAAATCCAAAAATCGGATGACATTTAAACCACCCAAACCAAAACTCGAAAAAAGTGGTAAATAATAAGGTGTACATAGTGTAAGATATTTTGTTACTTTGAACTTGTAGGTAAATAAAGCAAACATTGCAGGCTTCCTGTGTGTAGTAGAGCACATGTATTATTTTTAGGCATTATTGGCAACAGATATTTTTGCATTTTAATGACTAAAATTGTTAGTTTTGTAGCCCGATTTGAGATGGTTAGTTTTGGCCATTAGTTACATTACAGGTTATTTATTCAATTCATCTTATGGATGAAATTAAAAGGGATATGCCACCATTTAAAGGGGCATTTTGTGATCCACAACCTCGTCCCCTCGACTTACCTAAAAAAAGTTGAGATTTTTTATATCATCTGAACCGTTAGCCTTAGTAATCCATGTGTACCAAATCTTATGTGCAAATTTGGTCAAATCTGTAAGAATTCGCAATTTTGTATATTCTGTTTGTAAACGGACAGAAATTACAGTGCCTATGGGACCGTGGGAAACAAGCAATTGCTCATGACACAAAACCGCAAGATTGGGGTCAACTCAAATTTTGCAAATAAGCTTTTCTCAAGGATATCTAGTGAACCATGGATAAAACAGGAGCTGGAATCACGAAATGCACCTTTAAAGAAGAAAAATCTCCCATTGATATCTTATTGTAACAATCCTTGAATGAAATCACATGTGAAATTTGTTGTTTATTTCTTGGGATGATAACCAATAAAAACCTCCCACTTTGAACAGTGGCACATTCTATTATAATTGGAAATGTAATACTCTGCATTTCTTGAACAATGCTCATGCGCACCATTGATTTCAAAACAGTTTGTTTATGCTCTGTGCTTTTTGTGGACAGCCGACTATAGCCAAGAGGAGCATTTTGATTTTCCGAATGTATTAAACTTTTTTCCCTGCAGATGGCCAGCGCACACAAGTGTTGAAGAAAAACCCATGTGCACTTGGCCGTACTTGAACCGGCAACCTCCACATAACTAGCACCGCGCGCTTACCAACCAAGCCAGGGTTGGCAGCGGAGCGATGCATCTTCTATAGGGGTTAGGTCTGAAAGGCGTCTATCGCTTTCCTTACGGATAGCATCAGAATGGTATATTTTACATATACGATATTTCCGTTTTGATGCTATCTGCTAGGAAAGCAATGGACGCCTTTTGAACCTAACACCCATAGATTATTTCTATCGCTCCTTTGCCAACCCTGGCTTGTTTGGTAAGAGCACCGTGCTAGTAATGCGGAGGTTGACTGTTCAAGTCCAGGCAAACGAACATGGTTTTTTCTTGCGCTGGCCATCTCCAGGGAAAGATTAATAACTTTTTATTTATTTTCAATAGTAGATAATTCTTTGTAAGTAAAGTATTCAAAATTTCAAATTTTGATATTATGTTGTAATACTGTACAGATGGATGTATGGATATGTTTCTCATCAACCAAAATGGTTAACCTTTATTTCTCTCACCAAAGAGCGATGACTAATTTCCATGACACTTGGTATGTGGGTTGTGGTGGACACAAGTATAATTACCCATGTTGCCTATTATTGTAAAATGGACATAGAAAGTACCTTGTGTGCATATTTGTTGTTATTTAGAGAATAAAGGTATGATTTTGGCAACCGGTAGTCTCTTTATGACGAATTGAAACCAAGGCGTACCATTATTTTAAGTGGAAGAACAAGGCCGGAGGCCAAGTTCTTCCACGCAAAAATAATGGTGTCGCCGGTTTCAATTCATCGTAAAGAGACTACCGGTTGCCAAAATCATACCTTTATTCTCATTCTTAAATAGCTTTATAATTTAACTTGGTCATCTTTAACCCAATTTCGCGATACCTTATGGCTTAAATACAACAAGAAAGGACTGCCACCACCCAGTGACAAAAATTGAACCGTTGTACGCAATGAACATACGCAACGAGATGCAACGTTGGCAGGCGTGCACGCGAACGTAGCAAAACACGTTATGACGCAAGCGCTTCAACCTCCAAATAACATCAATACGCAGCGTGTACTATCTGGGTTCAATTGTCGAATTGAACCCGGGCATCAGCCAATAAAATTGCTTACATTTTCACAGTTGTTTAAGAATGGATAAAAAAAAACCCTTTGAATGAAGCCAAAGATCAATTCTATTGGATATTTTTTATTGTATGTTACAGTAGTGACACACCATTTACGTGTGCTTGGCAAACAGCGCGACCATTGTTAAAATACGGTCAGAAAGTAATTCGAGCCACGCGACCTTGGCAACTCTTCACTGCGTAGGGAGTTCACAAGTTTCGACGGTAACATGCCCAGTGGGACGGTTGACGTTTCATATAGAGTCCCACTGATGCAATGAGGTATTTCTTTAATTCGTCAAGCGCTACTGCCCAATGCCATACAAGCGCATGGCGAATCATTGTAATACCTCATTTGCCCATCAATGGGACTTCTATATGTAACGCGTCTACAAGTGTGACACGTACACCAAACAACTGTAAAATATAGGACCCGGTCAAATAGCGTTGATTTGGATTTTTGTACATGGAATGCGCAAATACTTGGCCTATCGTAACGATTTACGCACCAAAATATTCCTAACCAAATTGTCTAGTTAGCTGACTAGTTTAGAATATAGGTTTATATTTGGAAAAAGACGAAAAAACGTGAAAAATACGTGAAAAATTTTTACCTTATAGCTGGCTCAATTCTCGAGTGCTGCTGTCAAGTCATGCCACACGCCCTGTTACAAAAACTAGTGAGCTAATTGGTCTTTTTTGTCAGGAACCCATTTTCTAACATCAGATCGACCCCATGATTCGTAAGTTTCGCGATATCCAGGTACCGCGAAACCGTTTTTTCTTCCTTGTTCAGATAATCGCAGAGCCTTGAACACAGCGTATGGCTGCCTAGGAGGTCCCATGACGTGGCGCATGTCTAAGAATAGCCGGCCAATTAGCGATGCGGCAACGGAATTGGTGGCACGTGTCCCAGCAGGGACCGATTATGGGAGAGTAAATGGTGGAGTGAGGAACCCAATAATACCCATGTTGTCTTTCTGTACCAAATGTGAATAGTAAGTACCTCATTACTATTTGTATTTCCATAATGCTATGACATATCAGGATCCCAACTTCAGCTTGAATAGGACCATTAATCATGAAGATACAAATATTTGGAGCCTGTGCGTCCAAGCACATAGTGGAGTTCCTGATAGTAGCCCATCAAGTTGAATTTTGGGATTGGTACAAATCGGTATTAAAAACATGTTAAAGAGGATTTTTAACACAAAAAAGTTATGGAGAATGGACCTCTCGATTTGTCAATGATTGTTAACAGTAGTATATGGTTAAATAAAAATGGTGAGCTATCCCTTTGATTATGTGTCGCCAAAGAGTGTATGTTTGTAAGATGAATATTCAGGGAAAGAAACTACTATTGCAGTATACTGTGGAGACCGTCGTATAATCATTAAAGTATGGCAGGGTTTAAAACCAATACATTGTCTTAAAGGTGCATTTTGTGATTCTAGCAGATTCTGTAGTTAGGGTTCAATAGAGATCCTTGATACAAGCTTATTCCTTAAAGGCACTATCAGTGAATTGCGAAATCAGAAAGAAAATCAAAAATGATAATCATTAAAAAATCATTTTTTTGCACTTTGTTAACAAGTATCTTATCCTAACCACACCCTGCAAGTGACAAGTCTAAAGGCAAGCTAATAAGTACAAATAGATATTTTAGTCATTTCTCTCCGTACGGACATTACATAAAACCACGTAACTGACTGGAGATCTATCTTTGAACACTGCTGTTTTCTTCCTTTGCATGACCCTTTTTTCAGTTAAAAAAGATACCGTATGAGGGTCCTCAGGAATTTTATCCTTCACTTTTAAGCTATTCCTGAAATTTCAATATTTATATCTTTCGGTTGAAGCACTGATAGTGTCTTTAATTTCAGTGAATCCCTGGGGGTCAGTGTTATGAGCAAATGCTTGTATCATGGTGCCCATAACACAGCACTTTCGTTTTAAGACAGAAAATACAAAAATGCTAATTTCTTGCAGAGGATGATCTCAAATGTAATGTCAAATTAGGGCACAAATGCAATATATTAGGCTTAATGGTTCAGTGTGATTAAAAAAATCTCAACTTTTTTAGGCAAGTACGGGACCCATGAGGGCTGTGGATCACAAAATGCACATTTAAGCTCAAAACATCCCATTAGCTCAAAAACATACTAAAATGGCTTGCTGAGGGTTGGTTTTAGGCCATTATACACAAAGCATCCATACATTTGTAATAAGTTTTTGTTAAACATGGTTAAACAACATTGCCTTGGTGATTAGGGGCAGATCCAGAAAGGGGTACCCAGGGACATTGCCCCCTAAAATTACCAAAATCATGCAAAATCAGCCCATAATTGCCAACTCTGCCCTTGTGCCCCCTGTTATTGACCATTCTGGATCTGCTCTGCTTCATGGTGGCAAGCAAATATTTTAACTTGTCTTGAGTTTTCTAAAGGGATAATGCATAGGGAGAGAGCAAGCATTATCAGGAACATTGAAGGGAGGATTTTTACAGTCTTACGAACTTGGATAATAACAACATACCACTTACTTTTGTAATGCAGTGGCATCTGTCCAATGCTTAGCGTGCACCCAAAAAGAGGGAAAAACCTCTCTCCCCTAAAATTAACATGGGTGTAGGCCATGCCATCAGTTTGATATTTCACACTTTGTGATTCAGAAAGTGTATTTTACAGTGTTGGGATTGAGAATTATTTTTAATGATCGCCAATCCTTTCCCTTTTCTTGTGTAATAAGTTTTGGTCCCTGTGTGGCATTTTCATACTCATTTCACTTTGATAGGTAGCAATGTCACTGTGGTTTTAGTTTGCTACCTTGAAACTTCATGCTGGTCTTGGAATAAAAGCATATAATACAAATGAGTAACAGGCAGCATGATTGAAATGCTGGTGCATATGTAGAGATATTTTATGAATAACTAGCAAAAGTCCAGATGAAGTATAGGGAACACAATAAGGCCTCCTTTTACAAAGTTCCTGTGTCCGTTCCAGAAAAGGTTAATATTTTTGACAAAGCCAGCACCCAGTTAGGCATTATCCGTGATTACTAAATCAGAAAATAAAACAAATCACCAAAAATCTAATTGTTGGCATGTCTGTAATGGGAATAGGTATCCTAAAATACCTACAAAGGTGATAAGACCAAAGCAACCCAATACAAGGACAAAAATGTATATTTTAGTCATACTGTTTGTACGGAAACTATAACACGGATTCTTAAACAGATATGAAAATGTAAGCAATGTCATTGGCTGATGCCGGGTTTAATTGTTTAATTGAACCCAGGTTAGTACGCGCTGCGTATTGATGTTATTTTAGGTTGAAGCGCTCGCGTCATCCCACTGCCCGTTCTTGATACGTAAGCACGCGCCGACCACTGCGTCTCGTTTTTGCGTATGATCGGTGCGTTCAACGGGTTGTTCGATTGTTGTCACTGGGTGGTGGCAGTACTTCCTTGTTGTATTTAAGCCGTTTAGGTTAAAGCCACGCAGCGAAATTGCGGTTAATAGATGAGACCTTAATGCATAAGGGCTGTTTAAGAATGAGAATAAAGGTATGATTTTGGGAAACGGTACTCTCTTACGACGAATTGAAACAGGTGCACCATTATTTTTGCGTGGAAGAATCGGCCTCCGGCCCGTTCTTCAACTTAAAATAATTGTATCGCCATGGGTTCATGTCGTCGTAAAGAGAGTACCGGTTCCCAAAATCATAACCTTTATTCTCTAAATTGAATGGAGATTACAATCTTATAACACTGCTTTTTCTCCTTTTCTGACAATTTTTCAGTGGTAAAAAATAACTTATGAGATGTCTACGACTTATTACCTTAAGGTGTTCCTGCAAATTTCAATTATTTTTTACTCTTTAGGGGAATCACTGATCGTGTCTTTAAAAAAAATGGCTTTTCAGGCAGCAGTCGCCTAACTAAGGAGTGATGTCGTAACTTCGTGTAGCTATTGTGTATGCGATTGTGTGTTTAAGACGGGTGGAAGCTAGGACTCACGCCGTATTTCAGGCCAGACGAAGTATAGATTAATTCTATCAAATGCTAAAAATGCCAGTGTTGGCTAAAGGTGGGTTGTGGCCCAATAATGGTCCAATTTCTCATGTTTCTTTCACACAAAGGCAATGACATTTCACCAAAACCTTGATTTTAAATGGTCAGCTGTCCTGGGCATCCGTCCCCCCCAGAATGCATGAAGTGTACAAATGACCCATACACAACA